>JAODLC010000044.1:4959249-4972477 GCA_026781145.1 Hippopotamyrus pictus
TCACAGTTACAGAGTACTCCACTGGTTGGTTGAAGCTAAATCACGGTCTGGATTTGTACTTTCTGGACCTGAAATTTATAGAAGAATGATCACGCTGCCAGGCTTGTGGAGACCCAGCTCCTGATGTATGGGGTCAGGCTCATTCCCAACTGGACATCATGCCAATCCTTGAGAGAACACTCCCCAAAGAGCTGAAAGCAGGAGGAAGTGGGACATCAACCAGGAGGAAATGCAGAATGCAGACTGAGGCCAAACTCAAGACAAATCGCTCACTCATACGTACAAAAGTGCTTGTCATTGGTCTGAGATACTTCAAGAAAGGAACAGGAACTGTACATTTTGGCCCAAAGTTGCCAGGTTTAACAAGCCGTTAGATGTTTCTGCAGGCCGTGTTGGCATCCACGTTGTCTCTGAGGGCGCTACGTAAAGAGCAGCCTCAAATTCAGTGGTAGCATGGAAAACAAAAGTCCTTTCTAAGGTCCATAGAACAGTTGCTGGAGGCATGGTAAGTAAAGCAGTGCTTCAGCATAGCAGCATTCCTGTCATTGCCATAGCGAGCAGCCAGGGATTAAGCTTTTAACTCCTTTAAAAAATCAGCTACAATCATTTCTTTGTATGAGACCGATTAACAGAAACTTACAGGCCACCAGACACCCCTGTGGGTCCATCAAGTCAAATTTAAGTCCAGCTCAGGTTTTTTCCCCCCCTTAGTTACATAACATCTAGTCACAAGTATTACAATAACTTACTATATTTCTGTATGTATGAGTGTGACCTTTTAAATCGGACTAAAGTCTTCCAGTCATGACTCAAAGTCTTGGACTCAAGTCCAACTTGGTATACTTGTTTTGGTGGATGTGGGGAGGGCTGGTTGTTCTGGTCCAGTTGGTTACAGCATGATGTGCAACAATTTCAGGACTGAAGACCTGTGCACATTGTAAACAACATGGACAAATAACATTCAGTTACACCCACAGCTGCTAACACAGTCATTTCAGGCTAAATCATTACAAACTACATGATGAAATTCACTGGAATCCTGATGGAGAACAGAGAGGACTCGATGGACCGAAGCTATCTGGATCTCCTTCACATTGTCAATGGGTAGAAATTCAAAGCTGGTCTCCCCTGTTAAAATAATAGATATTTTTTTCCCTGTGGGGAAAATCTCTTTACGCCTCCTCCAATTTGCTCTCTTTAGGTGAGAGTAAGGAGCTGGGGGTTAAGGGCCTTGCTCAAGGACCCACAGATGTGCCAAGACTAGGCTTGAACCGGTGACCTTCTGATTACAAGCATAGAAGCTTAGCACATTGAGCCACACAGTGACCCCAAATACTCCTGCAATTCGCCTTGTGGCTCTACTTGATGACTTGGCAAACTTCATTTTTCCCCCCAGATACTTCATTAGATTTTGAAATACATCAGCCAATAAATCGCTCAGGGACAGGAATGACTGAAGGCAGAACATACATGAACAGACACACACAGGTTTGTAATTATACCATTGTGGGGACTCTCCATTCATTTCTATGGGGAAAACTCCAATCCCAACATGACGACTTTAACCCCTACCCAGCACTAACTTTAACCACAAAGTGGTTCAACCATACCTTAGAAATGGTCCCCACAACGTCAAAAAGTTTTTATCACATTGTCCTTGGATGTTTACCTTGGGTTCTTTTGCAACACACGCTTACAGAATGTAGCCAATGCATTTTGTGAATGAGGTGCTAGATGCAATGGATGATAGGAATTGGGGTTTATGAACACTATCACCTCAGTGTTGTAACGGGAGTGTTATTTTATACGTATCTTGTCATTAAGAGGATGATAAATTACATGATCTCTAAGCTAAAATATTAAAGAGTCACAATTGCAACAGCATGCTTATCGAAAATGTGGTTCAAAGCACACAAAATTATCATTTGTTGTTTCTGTTCCACCAATCAGGATTTCAGCACATTTATACGAGCAGCTACTGAAATACACTCATTAAAATTAACAAAAAAATTAAATAAAATAAAAATTTCAAGGTCACAGAGGCCAGGGGAAGTGTGTGGGTTTTCAACCTACCTCAGCTGTGAATAATGTGAAAGACGAGAGGCATGGGTGTCTGCCTTGGTCCTGCGGCAACCTCCGTGAACTCCATAAAACCTGCTGACCCCAGGCTGAGCATCAGTGAAGTGAGATAGCAACCACCTCTTAGGGGTAAAAGGTACACCGGCTAGTACAGAGGCAGGTTTTTAAAAAACGTTTGCAAGGCTGCATGGGTTAAGACTCCTGGGTTAGTAACTCAATAATGCAGACCAGACACATGGCACTTAGTGCTCCTTGCAATTTTTATTCCCATAATTTAATTTTAAATGCTGACAATTTTCACTAAAATTAAAACGGAAAATACAGTACATTCTATATGCAGATCAGAACAGTTTCGTTAGTTCTCAAGGCCAGTCCTTAGCGATGAAAGGACGGCGAGTTTTTCAAACCAACAACGGCAGTTCAAACACAACACAGAGCTGAGGAAGACTAGGGGCTCGCGGTGGCGAAGCCTTAACCATGTGGACCAGAGGAGGAAAGCACAAAAACACTGACATGCTCTAGGCTCCTGTTTTTCCAAGTTCATTTTTTTTTTTTCCTCTAGAACCCTGATGTCACAACACGGAGAAAAACTCTGAACAAATTGGCAGCTGGTAACAGTATGGCTGGGACTGAACGATATGGTTTAGCATCCCTCAGCTAACCGCAATAGGCCATTCTCTCCCGCACAGAAGTGGGGCGGGGGCTGTAGGGACCCCCCTGTCAGATACATCCTCAATCGATTCAAACGCGCTCCACCCTGTTTAGTGGGTCCCATCTCAGCCACCGTACGAAGTGCTACAGAGTACAACTCCCACGGGACAGACCACGTGAGACACACGGTACACTGCACATACAGGACTATACCTTCCCCGCGGGATTTGTAATATCTGTGATACGGGGCACAAGTAAGCTGTGGACCCAAGCCGTCAGAGCTGCTGGACCAACACTCCTCTGAAGCCAAAAGAAAAATTTAAAATAAAGCAAATCAGATGTAAATCCGTTGTTTCAACCAAATTCTTTTCTGGGGAGTGGGATCGTAGCTCAGTCAAAAAAAAAAAACGACAATGTTAAAAAAGCACACTTAACTCAACTGAACATACATTTTAAACCAATTTCCATACGTTAAACACTCAAGACTCGTAAAGCTAAAAACAGCCACGGACCGGAGCCAAGCGAGAGCGGAGGGGTGGGAAATGCAACCCAGCCTGCGATTATGTGGCCGTGGCCACGAACCCCCCCCCCCCCAGCACTCCTGACCGTGATGCCCCACGCCATGGGCCAGAGACCATCACGCCGAAGGAGCTGATTGGCACTAGTGCCGGGGCACATTTACGAAGCATTTTAGAATTTAAAACACGACAGGAATACCGACGTATACTGTGAAGCAAACACCACCACAAGTGTGGGGGGGTAACGCCGGCCCCCACGTGACCCCTCCATGACACGTACGCTACGAGATTGCTGAAGCTCAGCGGCCAAAAGTAGAAAAATATACTCCGATGAACATTTATTCATTTATCTTATTAATGATTTCAATCCATACAGGTAATTTAGTGTTAAACTGTTAACGAACTGCTTGTTTTAATCAGTAATACAAAATAAAGACACGCCTCTTTTCCTGTCTTTCTAGGGTTATTTTTCTGCACATAGCACCATTATCCTTTAGATGGCATCATTAGGCGATCGCTTGGTGAAAACGGCAACAGGTCGCAGCGGTCTGTGCATCGGTAAAAACAGGAAACAGTTCGTGGGAGTTTCACAAAAATTTTCTGAGGACAGAATGAAAAATGATTGGTTATCTCTCTGAACCAATCAGATTGTAGAGGAGGTGGGTCCATGCAACTAGAGGAGGCGGGACCAATCAGATGTCTTTCTCCCCCCTACTTCAAGCCGCTTGGGCCCACCTCCTCTACAATCGGATTGGTTATCTCTCTGAACCAATCAATCATTCATTCAACTCTTCGTGCCGAAACAGGCCCTCACCACGACGGCCTTCACCACCGGAACCTTCATCTACGAATGGATTTGTACTGCCGGATGTCACGCCAATGGAATTGATCTGATTTTAAAGCCATGGGATTAAATACCATATACATAAGACTGAGAGAGCAGGCTACATCAAAGCTTGTTTTGATTGCCCATAGTGTGGTAATTTTGTTAGGGTGCCTGGGGTGTTGGGGGTGGGGGTGTGACAACATCTCCCCCAGTCCACATCGGCTAAAGAGCCCAGGATGGGACTCGTGACCTCCAATGGCTGGCTTTAAAAAAAAAAAAAAAAAAAAAAAAACCTCTTTAGCAGAGCAGTTGTGCTGTATGCAGTGTGCTGGTGTGTGGGATCACATAATATCCCTGCTAAACAAAAATGAAAAAAAAATAAATAAATAAAAAATCAACCTAACACGTTTAGTCTCCTTCCATCCCCCCACCAGGTACAAAATTCAGGGGAGAAAAAAAACACAGCAAGCACCAGAAAAAAAATCACCAGATGTCTAACTTCTAATTAAATCCTACCAATAGCAGCCACCCTTCGTGGTGAATCAGACACGCGCATCTTTCTATACGCCTAAAACGATTACCCAGCGGACCAGGAAAGGACCATTTCAATTACCGTTATTCGCCAAAACCGACTTCTTGAATGAAGAACACCGACACTGACAAGCAATTTCCCCTGGATCTTTGGTAATAATCTGTATGTTTTTAGGGCGTTTGGTAGCGACCCCGAAAACAAACGCCGACGAATCAGTAATTTGCGATTCGTCAGCCACAGGTAACGGCAAAATACGGGACACCGCTGAGTTCTTTCAGCGCCACGTTCAGAAAACAACCCTGCGAGGTCTGTGACCCGCGCGCGAAAGAGCCACGGCGCCCGGACCTGAAGCAAATGACTGCGACACGAACGCAAGGTGGGTGTCGATGTCTGTCTGCGCTGCGTGGGGGGACCGTACATAAGCACTTAGAGGACTTAACTCAGCCTCTGACATGCCGGTAAAGATGTGCGTCTCCCCTACAAGCCAGAACACAAGCGTCAGTGCTGTTTTTAAATAAAAATAAATAAATAAATCAGTGCTGCTGTGAAAAGGGCTGGTGTGTATGCGTCAGTGCATCGGGAAGGGGTTAGTGTTGTGCAAAGGGGCATATCGACGTCAATTTACAAGGGCCAGACTTTGTATTAGTGTGTAAGAGCCCTTGGGTCTGTTTCTGCCTGGGCATCTCAGAAAGCGACCCCATTTCGCATTCAGATAAGATTTCTATTGGCACTAGTGATCGTAATGTGTTTTCTGGAGACTTCCATGACAAAAACTGAAAAAGAAAAAAAAAAAAACACTGAGGAAAGTATTTACAGTAGAAAATACAGTATAATACAATAATAAAATATGAGATCCATCTTAGAACTTATGAGGAACCATTTGTTCAATTACAACTTTTTTCCTCCAAAAATCTTTTTTTTTTTTTTTTAATATCATGTAAAATTAAGGTACAGCATCCCCACAGAGAAGCTCTCTCCTCACCTGCAGGGGCACTAGAGGGGAACGGGGGTATGTACCCTGCAAGTTGGTATGTAATGTGGCATGTGGGAGGGGGCAGGGCCAAGCCCGCTGACAACCTCAAAGGAAGCTGGAGTACGACGGCGTCCCACTTAAAAGGGTGCGGTATTTACACTTCTCAGGATCACTAAACTACTCGGCAAACATGACCAATACTCAGGTACCAATAAACTTTATTAAGCAAGTTACCGCAGGCGCATAATATCTCTATTATTCTATTAACATGTGTGCGCGCATGTGTAAATAAACACACCTGTGTTAGCAGTTGCATTTTCTAAATGCGATTTTTTTTTTCTTTAAATCTCAAACCCTCTGGTGTTGTATATACAGCAGCTCGATTTGAAACATCAGGATAATTTGGTGCTGGCACTGTTTGTTTCATATGCAAATAAGAACCTTAAAATTATTAAAAACAAAAAAAAAAAAAAAAAGTGGGAAAACAAGAGAACCAAAAATAAGAATATATTCAGGAGACATCCCAGGCAGCCAATGATCCTACACTCATCCATAAGCTCCGCCCCTCCCCTGGATCTGCCCATCCCCCCCCCACCCCCGGTGGCCTCTTAGACGAAGGGCAGGATGCCGTAGACGAACAGGGCCATGATGGCGGCGCTGAAGAGACCCGCCACTGGCACCGTCACGAACCAGGCCAGGAAGATGTTCCGGAAGAGGCGCCAGTCCACCGCCTTCTTCGAGCGGATCCAGCCCACGGCGACCACGGAGCCAACCTGGTCACCACGGCAACGGAGGAACACAAAGGCACCAATCAACAGCGGCAGCGTCCGCAGTCCGCACACAGACACACGCACGTAGGCACGCACACCTTCATCCACATTATTTCCAGTAACGAGGATTTTTGCTGTAGCGTATGAGTCTTTCGATCTGCAGTCAGATGAAACTCCTTTTGGGTCAGACACTGCAGTACTTCAGGACTTTATCCAATTATTCAGATGGCAAATCTTACTGAAATTATTTTGTTTAAGGCTCTGTTCTATACAGCTCAGTCGGGGATCAAGGACTGAATCTTTACCAAACTGATGCTCCGAAAGCTAGCGATATATACTTTAAAATTCATATGACTGGAAATTATTACAGATTTAGCATTCTACTTCTGAAAAGATATGGAGTATAACACAGACTCTCACGCTTCAGCTTAAAAGCAAACCAAATCACATTAATCTGCAAACGCAGGTTCTCATGCCAATTTTAGAGGCACACACATGATCTGTATGAGTGCGAGCAGAAAATGGCCAGAGTCACAGGGTCATGCGTGTGGTGAGGTTATGCAGTTTGGCCAGTTGGGTGCAATCAGAGACACCTGCTGATCGCCCTTCCGAGGAACTGTAATCTGAGTCGCTGCTTCATTTCGGAGGAGGGGTTAAAAGCCTCCCCCCCCCCCTCCCCGCCACTTCCAGCCGGGTCGACCGGAACCCCCAGCAGGCAGCCACCAGCTGGTCTTCCGACAGTTACTTATTGGTAATTTATATTTAATATTAATTGCAGCATGGTCAATATTTTTTCCATAATTAAACAACAAAAGTCCTTCAAAGGTTCAACAGTTGGTGTAGTAAACTGTAGTATTTTTGTGATGTGTTAATGCCGGGTTATCTGCACACTGAGGAGCCTGTAGGCGCGTTGAGCACCACATCACACACTGCTCCCATGGCTCTGGTTTGGCGAAGACACACACAAGGTCAGCGTTTGGGTTTGGTTCTGAAACAGCCCTGCCTACACAGCGACGACGATTAACGCCAACTTGTCCTAGAATACTGGCGAGAAGACAGCAGTTTTCATTTAGCGACCCCTAAACCTGCCGTTAGACCCACTTAGACCCCAGGAAAACCAACCCGTAACTGAGCCGTGTGTGTTCATTACACCTCCAAAGGAATCATCAGATACAGCCAAGCTGCAAAGATGTTAGTCCTACTGTTAATCGAGCCACTCACTAAACAAGTTAAAAAATTCATCAGCATCAAGTAAAAAGGCTGAAATCAGACCATGGAAATCAAGAGGAACCACTTCACACATTGATTTAAGACTGTTTCTCAGTTCCAATCAGTTCTGTAACTGCACTTTTCTTTCTGGATGCCATAGATCTCCTGATTGGACACGCAGCAAGGGATTGTGGGAAAACCCTGTTTACTTTTTGTAAAATCTGAGAAAATACTGTACCCGCTATATGACATTCATTGTGACATTGTGATTGTTAGTTATCAGATAACTTTTTATATATCTACAGGACTACATTGGCCTTTTCACAGGAACAGTTTATCCTCTAAATCCCTTTAACCTCCATTTAAAAAAGGTTGATATTTTGCTAATTGCTGAATCTGAGAACCGGGGGGGGGGGGTTGCATATGAACTTTGACACCCAATATAAGAAAATCCAGGACACAAATCCCACCCCACACTGGGCTGGGGGCTTCATGGGGCAACAAGACGTGCTATGGCTGCCGGTGTGTCTCACCAAGCCCCCCCCCCCCCCAGCCAGGGATAACCCACCACACAGAGTGGGGGGGACCTTTAATCTCACTACTACTGGTGTAAGCCCACTTTTCAGAATTAGTACCGGCAAAAATCCTCAAGTTTATGCCCCCCCCGCCCCCCGGTCTAGTCCTGATCCTAAGCTGGGACAGTGTGCTGCTACAGAGGTCATTTTACCCGAGAAGGAAAAGTGCAGAAGCCATTAAATCCACAGTAGTAAATACTCCCTAGTTGCCGTTTTAGTTTTGTGTTGTTTAATCCCAACTAGTAATACTAGTTAAGCAGCGGGTGAGGGCTGGTTCACAACACTCGGATACCTTGCAGTGAGTGGAACTTATGGGGACGCCCACATTTGAGGCTACAAGTACTGTTAGAGCACTCATTACTTCAATGCAAAATCCACTGTGAAGAAACAGACAAGAGGGTACAAAACACAGAGAGACACCGTGAGCCAGCAGAGGGCGCCAAACAGGAAGACCCACATCACCGAGCCATGCAGGGAGAGACGGGGAGTGGGGGCACTGTGGGAAGGCTTTGGGGGGGGGAGGGGGCTCCAGTTTAGGTCATAGCGAGTCCACAGCTTGAGTCCAACAAGGAACAGGGTGCGTCGGGGGAGAGGGGAGAGGGGACGCACACATTTTTGGGAGTTTTGTGGGTTGAACCAGTATGTTAGCTGATCGTAACCCAGAGGGAGTTACTGACAGGTAACGGAGGCTGACCAGCAGTGTGGCAACTGACTTCAGTGAAGAGTCACATGACTGTGATAAATCAGATTCATTTCTTGCGTGCGTGTTACAGTCATTATGGATAAATGTCAATAAAAGTCAGAATTTATAATCATTTATCCAATAAATTCTACTGACAGCCCAGCTCAGAAAAATGCATTACAAGACTTGACTTGTTCAACCCACTCAGTGTGATGCGCACCCCTCCCCCCACCCCATCAGGATGCAGTGACCCGAGGCCAGTGCGCGGCCTGGCCTGGCATCACCTGACCGGAGCGTACCTTGCAGTGTGTGGTACTGATAGGGAGTCCGATATTGGAGGCGAACACGACAGTGAGTGCGGAAGCCAGCTCAATAGTGAACCCACTGCAGAGAGACACAAACCTCACGGTCAATCTGACATCAAGCACTGCGTGGCCCCACCCCGGGGGCGGAGCCTCGGAGTCAGATGGGGCACGATCACCAGGAAACAACTCCACCACTGGGTGGAGCTACGGGAAACAACCCCAACACTGGGGACAGCTACAGTACCAGAAGCAACTGCCCCACCTCTGGTCAACTGTACAGGAGGGGCCAAGTTGCATGCGAAAAGGGAAAGGCCACACCACTGGGGGGGGGGGAAGGGGGAGAGTACATGGCCAGACGGGACAGGTCACATTTCGAAGAAACCGCCCCTCCAGCCGAGGCAGGCTGCGGTAACCGCAATATCCACAGTAACCGCATGGGCAGGTCTGCATGCATGTCACGCAGGTTTCAGGTGACTAAATTAACAAGTGAGAACACGTGTAAATACAGAACCTCTGTTCAATAATGAATACCTGCAAAACTGCATGGGTGCTCGGGCCGCCTGCCCATGGCCCTCTCCATTTACGCGGCTGTGCAGTCGCAATGAATGCATCTCCATTTGATTAATACCTACTGCAGCACAGAGAGTCTACTTAAGTGTAAAAGCAGCAGAGTGGGGTTTCATCCTCACTCTTCCACAGTCCTTGTAGAGACTGGCACAGACTATAGAATGCGATCTACAGACAAAAGTTTGCATAACAGGGTAAAGTTCTCAGCACGATCGCTGTGGAGATCTGGCCCCCCAGGACTGTCACAGGAGGGGATCAAACAAACAACTGGAAAATGGATGAAGTTTCAGGATGATGGAACAGAGTTGTCACTTTAAAAAAAAAAAAAAAAAAAAAACCCATAGAATGTCACAGCAAAACGAATTCCCCTTAGAATGAGGCAAAGACGTGCAATTTGCCTTTTTGGTTTGAAAGATGGGGAGGGGGGGGCAGCCTTTGTGAATGCGGAGGAGAGGGTGACGACCTGGCCTGGTTCCCTTGGCTCTCACGCTGCTACTCATGTCAAGTCGTATACATGGAGATTGTCCACTGGCTGGCTGGCGCTCCGACTGTGACATTCCGTCTCCCAGGATGCCCTCTGTCCGCTCGCTTCCTGCCTGGCCACGGCATCCTGGCGCAAAGGAATCCTGCCGGCCTCTTCTGAGGACACGGCAACACAAACGACCGCCCTGGCAACTGGGCCCTGGCACGGGGGGGCGGGGGGGGGGCCTTACTTCAGTAGCTCCCGTGACGGCAGACAACCCTCTTCTCCTCCTCGCCATTGTCCAGCCAGATTTAGACGTTTCTAATTCTGTGTCCGCCCCGGCTGTCGGCGGTAGCTTCCGGATGCCCCCGCCCAACGGATCGGACGGCTTCCTGGCGGCTCGGCGGCGGTTCTCGTGTTCCCAGCTGACGCACCCCATTGTTACCGTGCCGCTGGCAGCCATCTGCTGCCCAAACTATCTGTAGGAGGCGCCATTTTCCCGAAAATGGACCAGTATGACTGGAGAACAGGTACAAATTCTTAAGAACACATCAGCTATCCTTCCCGAAGGACGTTTAATGAACAGCACAGGTGTAAGAACAACCAGGACACACCCATGCCACCAAACCCTGCTCTGTTTGAGCTCCTGAACACAACTCTCGAATCCAGTACAAAACTACTAGGTGACGGTTCTCATTAGTTGCTATGGTCACGCAAGTGCACAAACTCCATGACGGCAAAAGCAACTCGTTTGGGGGGGGTGTAAGAGACACTGAGAATGCTGTGACAGGTCATACACACTGACCCCCACCGAGTACACGGTCTCACCTGGAGGGGGTTATGGGAGTCAGGTCCTTGCCCATGGTCTGGATGACACGACGCCCCCACACCCACAGGCCGGCGCAGATGCCCACACCCCCATAGAAGAGCAGCCAAATGGGCGTGACCGCATCCTGCATTACCCCACCTTGCTCGTAGATCATCCACAGCGCCACCAGGGGGCCAATAGCATTACTGCAGCACAGAGGAACACGCCACGTGTATGACTTCCTGCCAAGATACTTACTCTTTAACAACTCAGATTTAAAATTCATTTTTAATTCGGGGGAGATGTGTGTGGTTTAAGGGGGCGCGTCTCGGCGGGCAGGGTACCTGACGTCGTTGCCACCGTGGGCAAAGGAGCCGAAGCAGGCGGTGAGGATCTGCAAGAAGTGGAAGAGCAGGAAGACCTGCGCCTTGTCCTTCTCCTCCTTGTCCTCCTCGGCCGGGTCCTCCATGCCCAGCGGGGGAGGGGCCTCCATGGAGTCGGCGGCCAGCTTCATCTCAACCCCGCCCTCCTCAGCCTCGATCTCGGCCTCGGCCACGGCGTTGCAGTAGCTGGAGTAGCTGTCGTAGCGAACGCGCTTCTTGGAGTAAGAGACGCTGTCACCCACCAGCTTCTCGCTGTCCTCGGGCGCGGCGCCCGTCTCGGATCGCAGCAGCGGCTGCACGGGCATGCCGCAGATGGCCGCCGTGTAGCACGTGTAGCTGTTGTTGCGGCGCAGCAGCCGGTAGCTGTTGTCCGAGCCGCCGCCGGGCCGCTCGTCTTCCAGCCGGCCCAGGTGGATCTTGTGCAGCAGGTCCTTGTAGAGGCCCGAGTCCTTGTGAACCGTGTGGTAGACCTGGCCGTCGCTCCGTATGTGCCCGTCGAAGCTGAAGCTGCCGTTTGAGATCGGCGACTTTAAGCAGCCGTTGGTCATGGAGTGAGTGCGGCCTGCGGACAGGAGGCAGCAACAGTGCGTTAGCACGTTAGCGTGTGACTACGCAGTGGGATTCGATGCCGTGACGTGCCATGACGGACTACGGCGAAGATGGGCTATCTCAACTAGGTCGAGACTTGTTAGAGACACGAAAAGTTGATTTGTACCAGTGGTAAACACCAGACTCACCATAGACCCTGCCATTGGGCAGCACAGTGCCCCCATTGGCCAGGCTGCTCAGCTCCCCCGCGGACTCAGTCAGGGGGACCACAGCGTCGTCCGTCCCCTTGGCCCCTGGCAGTTCCTTGAAGACGGGAGCCTCTTCTTCCTCTTCTGGGATCTTATCCAAGCTCTCGTCCGATATCCTGGAGAGAGCGTGCTCCTTCTTCAGCCGGCCTGCAGCGGGAAGGACGAGCAGTCAGCCATCATCCCCGGAGGTGACAGATTGCAGACTCCCCCCCCAGCAGAGACAAGGGGCCGAAGGGGGCGGAGAGGTATATATTAGGCACTCCAGAGGAGAAGGACTAAATTGTTTTTACGTGGAAGGCTGAAACAAATTTCAATCCTTTTGCTGACAGGGTGACATAAAAATAAAACACCTTTGACCTCAATCTCACACCATGTGTGGCAGCCCTGAGAAACCGTACCAGCAGACAGTGTCGGGGGGGGGGGATATGCAGGTTGGCTGTGACGCGTTAGCGACGGTTCAGGTCGTCCAGGGAGATGGGGGCAGACGTAACAGCGAGGGGTATACGAGAACGGCGGTAACCGCATGACGGAAGTACAGCGGAAATAAACAAACACCGCCTTTAACGCCACTGTAAGCAGTTCTAATAGTTACTGCAATAAGCCACCTGTAACAGCTATTAAATCATCCATTTGCATAAACCATCAAATCATTCACATAATTTTCTCTGAAAATGCTTTTACCCCAAAGTCCCATGATGATTACGATCTTCCAGGTCAATTACGGAGTTGTATATGCAACTGGCTCAGTTGGAACATTTAATGGTACAACCTTGGGAAGTTCTAACCCCCGCCCCCCCATCCTCCCACAGCCCTGACGTACCCGCGAATCAGCCCTTTTGCATTTGCGGACCTGCAGGTGGGGTGCCCCGCCAGAGGCCACAGATCAAACAGCGAAGGCCCCCGCCGTTGCCGCTCTCATCGTAATAATAATAATAACAGAATTGCTTGACACAGGCCTGTATCTGGGGCAGCGTAACACACAGCTGTGCCCTTGACCGGTTTTTCCACTTTCCCTGAGCACACAGCAGGTATTACCCGCGAGGTCCGAGCCCGCCCGAGGTCCATAATGGATCAGAACGGCGGTGGGTGG
>JAODLC010000044.1:4984802-5002717 GCA_026781145.1 Hippopotamyrus pictus
AGGGGGAGACCTTTCGTTCCTCAGGAGTCGGCCGTGGGGTCTGGTTACAGCTGCAGCACGGAACCAAACCGCCGATGGGGGCGGAGCTAGGGGATCAGCCAGCTGTTATGGAGCACAAACGGCACTAAAGCAAACGGACATGATGTCGGAATAATAAAAATAGTTCTGAGTCGTGTCGAAGGTGGCAGTCAGCGTGAAGCACTGCCCAGTCAGCCTCAGAATACAGGACCACGTTCATTTATCCTGACACTTTATTAATAGACATGCAATGGACGGGAGCAAAGTGGGGAAAACACCCCCACCAGGAGTAGGGTCCAGGGTTTTGTTCTCAGGAAAGTCATCACTGATATGACTGAACATCGTGTACCAGCTGAGGAGGGAAGCTGAGATCAGACAGAGGTGATGCCAAGCCGGATCCTGGGACAAACAGCCAATGGCGGGGAGGGTGGAGCGGCGGGGGTCTGAGGCCCGGAGTGCGGCACCTCTACTCACTCAGTACCCCCCGGCACTGACGCTATCGCATTAATGTGCCGGTTTGAGTAGCTTAACAGCCTGATTACTATTCAGATGCTAATTCTGCATTCGCCAGCTGTGTCACGGTCCTTACCGTTACCAGTATGAGTGTGACGCTGGGCCGTCGCTGGGGGACACGCAGGGTTTGACACTTAGGCGAGAAAAACTGAGGTGTGAGGTAATAATGAGGGGGGTGCGGTTCCAGCCCCCGTCCAATCTCTTCTGGATTATTCTTTAATAAAAGTAAAAGAAATTCTTAATACCAATATAAACTGGACAGAAGAGAGAGGTATGTCCTGCGCTCCAGAACCAGTATGACCTGAATATTAAAACATGGGACTTTTATGAGATAAATGTTAATCACGCAAACTTAGCTGGGGGTCTGATGGACAGGGTCCTCTAAAAACAAATTAGGCAGGGTAAGATAGGTAAAATACATTTTTAAATTATAGGGAAAAATACATTAGTGATTGTCTGGGTGAGAAAGGAGGGGCTACAGAGTTCTATACAGACACTTTCAATATGACATTTTATACCACGATTATAGTGACAAAAATTATCACTATACCAAGTTTTATATTGAAAACCACAAACAGTCACTGACACATAAAGTCAGATTGAGACCGTTACTAACGCTGATGATGCTGAGTTCTTCAAAGCATGGTACCCAGGCATGGCATTAATGATAATTAAAATTTGAAATGGTGATACTGTCAGGAATTTTACTGTGGTTTACCATTAAACCTGTAACCGCTTCATCCCTAGGCACTTTACACATTTACAGTGCAGTAAATAAACAAACGGCCCCCAAACCATGTCCCAAACACTTACCCTCGAGACCGGCTCACATGGAGGCCTGGAGCCAGGCAGCACTGAGGCACACACAGCCTGCCCAGGAGGCAAAGCCATGGCAGGGCAAGTAAATATGCACAGTCCTACCCTACAGGCAATCGAGAGACACAGATTAGCCTGTGGATTGGAAAAAGAAGCAGGAGGACCTGGAGGAAACCCCTAGAATAAAGAGATCAGGGGCGGGATTCGAACCTCTAACTCAGGGGGTGCGAGGTAATTGTTCCACCCACTGAATCACCGCCCTCCAATTAAAGAAAGAAATACTGAACAGTTTTAAAAAAATCTGCTTGCTTACAGCTTTCTTAGATTGGATAAGAATCACAGGCTTTCTGGGCATTTCACACAGACCTGAAACAACCTCAAGAACCAAACCAACCATGCAGAAAAGCATCATTACAAGTTCATTTTGTTCTATTCCCGACCATCGGCCAGCATGGGGAGAGAGGGGCTTCGAGAATGCAGCAGAGGATGCCACAACGCTGCCGGCATCGGGGAGGGGGGACTCCAGCGAAGTCCGGAAATTGTCGGCAAGAACAATTTCTCGCAGACTTAAAACCACACGGCCACCTCTGTTCAGTCTGTATCACGCCAAACCCCGAAGGGAGGGGCAGAAGGTTTGCGTTGCAGGAGACCCATACGCAGTGTGCAAATAAACTTATTGTGGCAAGCATGCGAGTCACTTTAATAAAGGAGATTAAACTTCTCAACCACTATTGGCTGAATACAAGCAGCAGCACAGACAGCTAAACGACACACAGCTACACCTGTCACAAAAAAAAACTAATTTATAGCCTGAAGTGTACTTTTCACTGGGACTGTACCTTCAAGGCTCTGTCAACTGTACCCTAGCTGCAGATAAATGTACCTTTTAAGCTACAGGAATGGAATATTTTGTACCATTGGGGTACATGTACCAGGAACAGTACCAGGAACTGTACCAGGGCCGCACCGCAGTGTAGACATTAAACAGACGCATTCCACGGCAAACATTACACGGTTGTGATATGTACTATCAAATGGTAAATCACAGCTTTTCTCGCGATACGATAGAATATCGATTCCTTAAGCCAATGGTTCGATTTTTGTTGATACCTCAGAAATTCAAAAACAATACAATATGATATGATTCGATTCAGTTCGATACTGGGGTAAGTAGTCAAAATGATGCAATGTAAATCCTTTACATTTCAATGTGTTAAAAAAGGTGAACATAATTAGGATTTTATCATATTTTATTAGGAACAATAAATTTATTAGTAAACAAAATCTAGTGTAGTCAAGTATGTCCCATAAAACAAACAATTACTATTATTATTATTAATTTCCCTTTAGGATAAAAAAAATAAAGTATTTTTGAATTGAACAGGGATTTTACTTCCTTCACCTTTCTCCTTCTCAGCTCACTTTTCGAAGGGAAGTTAATGTCGTAGTTTTTATGAACAGTCCGAAAATGCCGCCCCACATTTCCCTTCTTCAGAATAGCGACGGCAGACTGACAGATGAGGCAAACGCACTTTGAATATGACATTGTGGGAAAAAAGTCCTCTTTCCATTCCGTATGGAAGTGGTAGGTTTTTGGCTTCTTACTTGGTCCAGCTCCCCCCATTCATTTTTATACTCTTTCTTAAGTTTAGGAGAAATAAATTGGAGGCTGACTAGGCGACTCGGCCGCTTGCTGGAGTTTGGCAGCAGCTGGTGTGGTTGAACGCGTCATCCATCCTCTATTTTTCATGCCATGCGATCTACCCACTCAATCTTTGCGATCGACCAGTAGATCGCGATCGACATATTGGGCACCGCTGGTGTAGACCATGTATAGTCAGATTGTTTGCCGTTGAATCGATACAAATCGTTACATTGTTACACCCCTACTATCAAATACTGTAAATGAATGTGTATTTAAAGATACTGTGCGGTGCAAAGCATGCTGGTAATAGTGCAATTAGTCCTGCTGACCAACCCCAGGGTGTCACATTTAGCCAATCCTGGCCAGTGGGTGGGATTAATTAAAACAACCAAAATAAAGTTCACCTCGGGCACCCTGTACAGGTGGCATGTCGAAAGGGTGATCACCGTGGAGATTACGCATCATGCAACATACTATTGCCAAAACAACAGATTCGGCCAAATTCATATGAAGTATACGGCTGGATTAACCCCACCGAAGCGGCAGGCTCCAAGACGAAACGCCACGCCGTGACAGAGTGGGCGTCGATTCCTTATTCAAACCCGAAACTGTGACATGTTGCCCGGATCCCCCCCCCCCATCTGCACACCCCCTCTTTCCTCGCTTATTCCCGGCGTCGATTCATGAAGCTTGAAGGTGCTAAAATTAGCCACCAAAGCCCACTTCTGAGTCTGAGTCTATCTGGTGACTTGGGGCTCTGGATTGGTCTCTCACCGTGACAACGTTACAAGAAAAACATAAACAAACATTGGCATAATCAGAAGCATTGAACATGCAAGTACATTAAACACTGCAGGACATGCAGGGCAGGACGCGGCAGCAGAGAGGCAGAGAGGGGCGAGGGCAAGACGCGGCAGCACAGAGGCAGAGAGGGGCGAGGGCAAGACGCGGCAGCACAGAGGCAGAGAGGAGCGAGGGCAGGACGCGGCAGCAGAGAGGCAGAGAGGGGCGAGGACAGGACGCGGCAGCACAGAGGCAGAGAGGGCCGAGGGCAGGACGCGGCAGCACAGAGGCAGAGAGGGCCGAGGGCAGGACGCAAATCGTCGGTTCTTGATTCCCAATTGCATTATGGACTGCATGGCCCACCGTGTGACAGTGGGGCTATAAAAGCATCCCCCCAAAACCCAGAATATTCCTTCAGCATCCAGGTGCCTCGTTTTCCCAGAAAGCCTCTGGATTCCCAGGGCTGCCGCTCGGTTCCCAGGAAGCGGCCGAGCCGGAGGTTGAGCATGGGATTACCACAGCGTGACCTTCACTGACCACACAGGGCGGAAGGACACGGGTAACGAGGTGAGATCACTGCATGCTGCTGGATGGGGTCAGATTAAGGCGCCTGATCTAAGGCTCCCCCCCAACGCCCAGAGTGGCATCACCGGCCCCCGTAACGGATGCAGCTTTTATAGTCAGTGTCAGGGGAAGAAAAGCAGAAAACACACCAACACCCCCCCCCCCCCACCGCCAGGATCGTATATCCGAGGTTGCTGCTTTGCTGTTTTTCCCCCGGACAACAGCTGGGGCCACTGCCAATGGGGAAGGGGGGGGGGGGGCGGTTCTGGAAATAGCCCTGTCACATGAAGCGGGTCTCTGTACCGGCCAAACCTTACATGGGGACCAACGGTGCCAAATGCCATCGCCCAGCACACCAAACCCAGCGGGGGAAATGCCCCCCCCCCCGCCACCCCCAACATCCCAGCGGCGGGGGGTGAACACGCATGAAAAAGGCCGTGACGAAACCTCACACCTGTAACAACAGGGCCCGCCGTTTCCACCCGGGGAGATTTTGCAAGCATAGCACGTGTTCTTTTAAAAAACATTCCACCAAAAAAAAACAAAAAAAATTTTAAAAAGCCTTTTTCCACACTCACCCCCCCCCCCGTCACGCCCGCTCCGCCCGTGGACCGCCACCCGGCTATTTCCCGTGAACCCATCACACACTGCGCCATCTGTCGTGACACTACCCCTCCACCCCAGAGCAGAACCCCCCCACCACATGTTCCCCTGGCCTGCGGCCGGACCTCTATGCCTCTGGTGGAAAGAATTCCTTGGCAGCCACGTGGTCCGCAAAAGAAACAGTTCTGACCCCCTCTACGGGCTGAGGATGTGCTGGCATCCTAGCAACAGAGCCATTTTTCCACCCCCCCCCCCAGCCTCATAAATGTCACCCGCTTGTCTAACACCATAGCCCAGACTCGAGGAGCATCTGCACACTGAACCGGTTAAGGAGTTGATCTGCGAGGTCAGGAGTTCACATCCAAACGATGAATCAGGACAACATCCCTAAGAGGCCCAGCCCAACTCCATCACTAAGACGGGGGGGGAGGCCTTTATGATATCCGCCTGCCATCCTCGCCAACCCCTCCTTACCAAATAAACGGCACTCAGTGTGTCCATTCCACCATCTCCCCCCCCCTCCGACATCCTTCTCAGAGGTGATCCCAGGACACTTAAGACCTGACCGACTCCATCTGCTGGCCAAAATAAGTAGGACGACCAGCAGCTAAAAATCTTGCCAGAAAGGAGGCTAATGCTTATCCATGGGGGGGGGGGCTCTATCCATGGGGGGGCTCACCACGTCATACCCTCGAGGGAGACTGCGGAGTCTCAGGTACCGATGAGAAGCGGCTGCAGTTCATCGCTAATGAGCAGTCAGGAGGCGCCGCGGAAGCATAATCCACAGCGGCAACGCCGGGTAAAATCACAGCTCCTCGGCGAATCGCGGCTCCCCGTGTCCCTCTCCGCGGTCACGTGCCTGCAGAGCCTCAAATAACAGGCCAATTGTATTTCTCCGAGCACGTTAGTGACCCACTGTGAGATTACCAGAGATCTCCTGTTCTCCGTGTCTCTTCCAGCACAACCACCCCCCCCCCCCCCAAAACAGAGACACCTAAACACCTACTGAGAACCAAACCCACCTGCGGCAGCGACCAGCTGGCCGCTAAAACCGCCCCCATGATCGAAATGTCTAGATTCCAGGTAGGGAAGATGGTTCCTTCCGTGACCTTCGGGGCGGCGATCATTACAGCGTACAACTGGAATCTCTTAGCGGAGGTAACGGATACATCTGAACATGTATGGTTAAATGTCACGCATAATAGAACGTGACAGCGTAACAATTAAGTAATATGACAATTACAGCCGCATGTGACTGCGTGATTGTTATATAACGCAATGACTATAAATGCCGGCGATAATGTAATAATTACAACGGCGTGGGTGTCCACCATGGTCCGGTGTCACTTCTGAAGTTGTCCTCTGCTGAGCCACGCCCCCCGGCAGCTCACACCCAGCAAAACAATATCACATACTGTCCTCTGGGAGAAAAACAGCCTTTTCAAAACAGTTCCTAGAATCACAAACCTGTCTTTGTCCCTTTGGGAATAACAACCCGCTGGTTTTTCCACTTTATCACATTATTAGCTTTTATTTTTTAGTTTTTTCCGCCTTTGACCCACAAAGGAGCCGCCAACATGTGACCCCGGGGACAGTCCAAACCTACCACTCACTGGGTTATTAAAAACAATCAGCCTCGGCTAATGTCCATCAACCAGGTCTGCTCCGACACCCCCCCCCCCCTAACCCACACAGCTCACAAACAGCCCCTCCCATCCTATCTCTGTCTGTCACAATGATTCTCGTCAGTGCAGCAAAATCTCAGCTGTTTCTGGAGGCATCTAGGAACCTTCACCCAAAACGCTTCGGTAAAACGTCCAGGGATATAAAGAGGTATTTGGGAGGACGGCAGAGCCAAAATCACACGCGAAGCGACTCTGCTGTGTCTGATACACGTGACGGGAGGGGCAGTCACTGGGACAGCGCCCCATCAGGTATGGGCGAGCCAGACCGCATAACACCAGGCACGTGTTTGGACCGGCCTGAAAATTTAAGGCTCCAAGGAGCCGAGAGAACACCACCAGGAAGTTGCATGGGGCTGACTTCCACTTCCAAAAGGCGCTATATCAAACCAGACATAATCAGAATGACAGAAAAGCATTATTATGGGCTAAGTTCTTTATAAATGAACATGAAGGATGAATTTAAAAAAAGAAAAAAAACTACAAAAACAAAACTAACACCTCTGTGGAATTGACAGGAAGGTGCACACACACACACACACACACACACACACACGCACACGCAGACACACACACGCACACACATGGAAGTGTGAGCGAGGCGGTGTTGATTAAACGGTGACTGCTTCCTGGTCCTTCGGAGCACACAGAGGAATGAGTGGTTTCTGAGAAATTTCCCACTGTGGTCACAAAACAAAGCTCCCGCCCGATTGGTTCCCCGCCTGCCAGCCCTCCCCAGAGGCCACGCCCTAATCCGTCATCAATTCCCCTACAATAACAGCACTTAGGAGACCCAAAAGAGGCGTGACGTGCGTCATCCAGAAATTGCTGTTTGCGTGCAGCCTGAAGACCACCAAAGGCCAGGGGATTAACTTCTAAACCTCAGCCTGGATTCTGTGGACAGCAAAAAAAGCACCATTCACACAAAATAAAAGGTGAGAGAGAGAGAGAGAGAGAGAGAGAAGACCCACTGGTAAACAGCAGCTCTGCAGTGACAACATATCAGCACAGCAGATGCAAGGGCCCTGGTCACTAAAATAGGACAGCTAAGGACAGAGGTTCCAGGAAGAGATAGCCGTGTCAGTCACCTGCGCGGAATAGTCAACAAGGCGTTAAGTGGCGCGACGCCCTTCACGACTGACTGGGCGGCCCTGCTGCTCGAGCAGAGGGTAATGATAGATGGTCAGATCGCTCACTCAACTGTTGTCCTCAGAGCAGAGACCGGGCACCACGAGACCGTTTTCAACATCGTGGTAATGTGACCCCTGGTGGTGAAGCCCTGGTACTGCAGGTATCCATGCCTGACTAATATTAACCCTTTAAATGAGGTAATGAGCCAATATTGCATTCACGGAAGAGATAGTGCAAAGGCATTTTTAAAGTGTGGGTCATATGATTAACATGGCTGTTTTTGAATCTACCAAAGCTTAAGATAGGTCAACCAAGTGCTTAAGTGATGCAGAACATGCTTTATTTCTCAAACAGGGTCACATCTACGAAATCTCACATGGCCACAACAACAAAACAGCATCTTACTTCAAAAACGGGCCTACAGATCCGATATATGTCAGAGCAGGGGGAAGCCAGGTCACAGAGACATTTTTGAAGATCTGGAATTGTTATTTCATTGCCTTATCATCACGGAAATGACAGAACATTTCAAAGGTGAGGTTTATTGACCAGTTTAGTCAGAAAACAGTGTTGCGCAACATCTTTAAGCATCTACACCACACAGTCGCGAAACCGCTTTTCATCCTGTTTTCACCACGAGCATCATCGAGCCTCAGCAGTGACAGAATTATCGGGCATTTATCTGAGTAATTAAATTCCCCTTAAATTCGTGCATAAAAAGATTTGTAGCAATGCCGAGGTTAAGACATGTTTATCATCAATTATCCGTTAATGACTAGATATTAATATGAGGTGTCTTTCACAAGGGACCGAAACACGTTTTACCGAGAGGATTATGATTTACAAATATTTCTCAGTGCCTGTCAGTATAGATCAGAAAATAAGTGAAATTTCATTTATTTATGACCTGTGGTCACAGTGAACCAAGTGGCGACCAACTTCCATAATTCCAAATTCAGGCTTTCCATATCGTTTACTTATAATCAATATATCTCGACCACAGAGTGAGGCGCCCACAAAGTAGCTCAATCCCTAAATGTCCTTCGGGATTAATAAAGCATCTATCCATCTAAAAAAAAAAAAACTTGACAGAGTGAAGCATGTACCTATAAACACAAAAAAGTAAGAAATGTATTAATTAGAAAACGACACAATTACTCTCTGCATATTCAAAACGAACAGACACAAACCCTGTGATGTATGCTATGCCCAGCCTGGCGGAAAACAAATGTAATGCAAATGTCAAGCAGCGATAAGGAATCATGAGCCAAACGAAGACAAACAATCAGAAAGCTGGATGTGAAGCGGACCTAAAGCGAGTGTAACGCCGGGTGTCACACTGTTAGGAGCAACCTGAACGCAGCAGGGAACAAGCCAAGTGTAACGCAAACACAAAGCGAAGCAAGCCATGTGTAACGCAAAATGGGTCAAACGTAACGCAAAACGGGTCCGGTGTAACGCAGAACCCACACAAAAAGAGCCCGAAGCAACGCGAAGCATCCAGACGTAGCGCAGGACAAGCCAGATACGGGGCAAACCTGACCTGAATGTAACTCAAATGCGAGAAAACGATGAAGAGGTGACCCATAGGAAGCCAATAGGAACGAAAAGGAGCTCAGTTTATCGCGAATAACACTGATCGAGTCGGATGTAACATTAAAATGTGGTTTGCGGCATGCTGCGTGTGGAAAGCACAGCAACATCCCCGCAACGTGCCAAACGGAGGCATATTTTCTTGAAAATAAAATATAAACTGGTGGAAATGATAAGTAACGACGGAAAGTTTCCACCATACAAGTCTTTTC
Source organism: Hippopotamyrus pictus (assembly GCA_026781145.1). Lineage (NCBI taxonomy): Eukaryota > Metazoa > Chordata > Actinopteri > Osteoglossiformes > Mormyridae > Hippopotamyrus > Hippopotamyrus pictus. Next base: position 4,994,363 of record JAODLC010000044.1, read on the forward strand.
TACACCGATCGCGTAGTCCCGATGCGATCGCCCCCTCATCAGCCACAGTAACAAACCACAGGAAAGCATTGAGGCGGGGGCATTTTCAGAAGCCATTTCATTTCCCACTTACCAGCCCGAAACAGGAGCATGACAAACGGGCCGATCCCTTCAAGAAGCGGCTCTCCTCCCACAGGATCACGGCGTAGATCTGCGGGTCCAAGTCGATCCGCATACACGAAAGACGCCCCCCGCACCCGTGAAAAATGATCCCTTTAAATGCGGCAGACAGCCATGTCTATCCCGGCGTTACTCCGATCCGGCCCACGATGGCACCATAAGGCAGGGATATGACAGCTTTGGGGAAAAAAAGGAAGTGCGTGTGTGGGGCAGCGTTTAGTCAGCCGGGGCGTGTATTTGGAAGCGTATCCGAGCGCACATTCACCGAGATCCTCTCTTTTTAATACGGCATACCGGGGACACGCCAAAATGCAATAAAAGGGGAGGGTGGAGTGGTTGTAGGGGGGCGACGTTTAATCATAGCCGCCACAAGGTTTAAAGCGAGCGCGTAAGATGGAGACTAGCTTGGGGAGACGCGGCCGCTTTGCCTTTACATGCCGTCTGCACGCAAAATGCACCTTAAACCTGCGGCCGAAGCGCATCCGGCCGCCGCATTAACGGCGTCGCTGATTTAGTATCTTAGATGAAGCATTTATCTGCCCAGCTGCCGTCCACGTGCGTCCAAGATGGATGCAAAGCAAAATTACGTAACCCGGAGCCCACAGCCCATGGGGATGGGAGCAGATGGGGGGGCTCCCCGTTGCCTTTATTTATAATTCGACTACACCGTCATATTTTCCAAATACTCACTTTTAAGTCGCCGGTGGAAAGGCGCTGTTTTATGACACTGTTTTTACTTTAAACGCGCGGGACCGATTGGCTACATTAAACTCCACCCTGGAAACACATTGTTTCACCGCAAGCGGGGTTATTGAGTCCCATTGTCTACATTCACATAAAACTACATCCTTTGTGTTTTTGTGCTCGGAAAAATAAGATGCCCTAACTTAATAAAATTGAATGGCATGTTCTCCCCAAAGCACAAGTTTTACAATGTTTTGTTCCTGTGCTGATTTAAATGGAAGTCGCAGAGCACTTAAAAGGTGTTAGGTGGAAAGAAGTGAACTGCCTGAAGTGCAGTGACACGTTTCAACCTGAAGGTGGCAGATTAACATTTGAGGAATGTAGAATATATTGCAATAAAGTAGTTCTATCCATGACAGGAGAAAATGAAGCTGATCAGTGGCCTGTGCTATCGGATTTAAGGTAGTCTGTGCAAAATGTAAGTGAATGAATATGAAGTCCATTTAAACTGTGGTATCTTAAATCCGACAAGTTACCCCGATAAGAAAGTAACCCCAAATCGTAGTACAAACCCCAGAGCCCCTTTATCCAAACCAATACACAATTGATGCAGATAATACTTAACAAGCATAGATACAGCATTACATGATGCAAAAGTTTACGCAACTGCACAGTGCTATGCATTTTACCGTTCTGTCATAGCTAGCTTCTTGGGCTGTTCAGAACTGTCTGCTGGTAGAGTAATACCGAGGTAAAGGGCTGGTAGGCTGAGAAAACATCTTGAAAAAAACTAGATGTCATAGGACTGAGCCTGGACTCCATGCAGCCGGTGAATGAGGGTAACATGGTGTCCCAACCAAACTACATGCCGGATAATGAAGCCTATCCTCCCAAGAAATAGACCCTACAAACAGAAGCTGCCCCCCGCCCCTGGAACCACCAACAGCAACAAGCAGTCAAGAAACATCGCAGACTGGTCCTTGGAAGAAAAACATATTCAAATGTATGGATGTATGAATCCATAAGAACAAAGATCAGAGTTTGGTGTTTGTCTTGATGTATAGCGGAGCAGGGCAGGGAGGCTGTTTAAGCCTTTGAGCCTTAGTGCTAGCAGAGATTTTTAAGAACATCAGGGACTGTAAGGAACACAAACCAGTGGGTGCTTGATCAAATCAAACCTGAACTTCACTTTGAAACACAAATAACCACGGTAATTTCTTCTGGGAGCATTTTGAGAAGACCCAGTGCATTGGTGAAGTCGATAATATGTGGAGAAGTAGACGGAGAAGAGGACGAGCGGCGATGAGAAGGATGGGCTCCGTCATCACGACAATGAACATGCCTCTGGGCAGCTGTAGATGGGGGCGCGAAGACCGTGGAGGTGTGCTGACTGCATCCAGCCCAGGGACCCACATGCACAGCAACTAGTGATAAGAATAATAATCTCCCAGCAAAGCAAGGGAGGCATAGCGCTGTATAATGAGGAAAGATTTTAAGATGAGGGACTTTTATTACCATTATGCTGTAGCTCAACATTTTGTTGTCATCTTTTCTCGTGCAGCAATTTTTAAGCATTGACAACAGAAGAACAATGGAAAATGCTGAGATAAGATAATGTATTTTGCATTTATTTCTACTTAAAAATGCATGGGCTAACCCTCTGTGCCTTTGATCGGAAGGTCGCCGGTTCGAGCCCGACCTCGGCACATCTGCAGGTCCTTGAGAGAGGCCCTTAACCCTCAGCTTCCTGGGCGCTGCTACGGGTGGCTGCCCTTTGCTGCCAAGCTTGCTCTCACCCACAAAGAGCAAGATGGGGTAGGCGAAAAGAGAATTTCCCCACGGGGATCAATAAAGTATGATCATCAGTTAACCAGTTACCTTCAGCTTGTGCAAGAAAAAGTAATGTTATTTAATCCAGTGTAACAGATTATGTGGGATTGTGTTGATGGTAAAGTGGAATTTATATGCATGGTTTAGTGTTTCATGTTCACTCCTTGGGTAATAAATCCATTTTCATTAATGATGTAATACAAGAACCCTGATACGACACCTTTGGTGGAATCCTCAGGGCATGGAGCAGGTCCATCACCAAGAAGAACAACGATAGAGGAATCTGAAGCCATAAATGAACATTTGAAGCACAAATGTTTGATGCCACATCCAGCTTCCTCACATATATCCTGCTAGCATACAGACCACTGGGACTATGTGCATCATTCACCTAGATTCTGGTGTAGTAAAAGCTAGAAATAGTCTTCTGTCTCTCCTTGACTCCACCAGCTTGAATTGGCTTGTCGTCACTCATCATCTCTATGGGCTGACTGGGTGTGATTTTCAATAAAGTCCAGTCATTTAGAACTCATATTAATTTTCTGTCCAGGATGAACTTCTGAGGGCTTAAAAACATTGCTAAATGGAAGCATTTTCTAACCTTTCTAGCTACAAAAAAAAATTAACTTACGTGTTTATGAATAGCAGGTTATATCATTTTAAAGGTACCACAGAATGTGTTTTTTTCAGTATTTTAAATTGTTCTCTGGTGTTCACATTGAAGGTACCGTCAGTCATGCTGCACCATGTGATACTGCACCTTGAATTTGATCTGACACGATCACAGTATTAGTACCCACGTCCAATACATCACGGAATTGCATTTGTATTTGCGTGACATTCAGTTGGAGAGAAAAGCTATAACAGGACAAGAAACACTACTTGCATGAAAAAAACGCCCATTCAAAAGAAGGATATTGGTGTCCAATTCATGAACAAACGTTTTTTTTTTTTCAGTCAATCGGTTGAACCAATTTTTAAGATCCAAAAAGAAGTTTTTACATATCCCCACATTGCACAGGTCAGTCTAAAGATTAAAAAAAAAATACAAATTACCATTAAAAACACACGACAACGTTTTTAAACTCACTTAATTTCCTTTTCGTCAACTCTCTGTAGCCATGTTGACTTTAGTGCCCCTCCATATACCATAATCTGTTGTATTTGTTCTTTTATTTAAAATGCATATTGTCAAATTTTTGGCTGCTGTCATCACCACTTTTATTATTTATTGATGTTAGTTATTATTATTGCTATTATCATTATTGGTGTTAGTTGCCTTGCCTTGCCTTGCCTTACCTAGTTACTGTTTTGGAGTCTGATTCCCCAAACCCTTTTCCCATTGGATATCTGTATTTTAGTACACAATTGTAGTGAATCTGAGGTTTTTTTAGGAACACATTCGTTGAGTTGGAGCAGGACTGATTGTATTTGTCTGAATGCATCAATCCAGGTCATGGCTTGTCAGGAACTGCCAAATCTCCTGCCAAGCGCTCACTAGTAGCTCCACACATGCTCTTGTGTTCAGAAGACTAAGGCGGATTGACAGCGCTGCCCCAATCCTTCCTTCTGGCCGGGGCAAATGGTCTGGTTCTTCACAAAGAACCTCAAGCTACCTATCCGTTGTACTGTCACTTCCCGCAGGATGGGCTCCCCTGATCGTCCCGATTGGCACCTACACCTGTTCCTACTCATTATATCCCAACCTGCCCTCATCCTCAGTGTAAAGTATTGCTTCCTTCTATAGACTTACTGAGTAATTTATTCTTGTCTTACTTCTCTCCCGTCATTGTGCCTGTGTAGGACTGATCTTCCCAGATATTGACCCCTCAGAAACCATGGCTCCGAGAACAATCTCTGCCTGCTAACTTCATTTCTGGTGCCTGATTTCCCTAATAAAAACCAATTTCCCCGATCTATGGTTCTCTGTGCTTTTGTCGCTACAAGGCGTGACAGCTTCTGCATTCAATATTTTTGACTGGTATCGAATAGATATTTGTTTAATTAACCAAATTTAGGCTTCAGGCAGTATAGAAGCCTCTGGCCTATGTCAGTATTACAGACTTTGTAATGTTGTTTACTACTTTCCTGCTAACCCAAACTAGCCTACTAGTTATAAATAACCTTACATGAATGGCTATCAGTATTTTTTTTTTTCTCACCAGCTGCACTTGTGGAAACTGTGCACACATGCCCCTCGAGAAAATATACGTTGCTGGTTATGCTGGTGTATGTTAAGTTTGGGGGAGCAGTTCTGTAACAAGCTAGGATTTTTGAATCAGCCAGTTATACCACCTTCTTTTACATATGCTGAATTTAAATTTGAAAGAAGGAACAATAGTGTTTGAGATTCACAGTATATCTGTACTGGACTCACCTTAGTCAGCTATGCTGAGGAAAAGTCAGATTTTCATTCAGTGGCACCTTAATTGTTGGTTCTCAAGGACCATGGATTGCACTTCTCCCCTGCAGCAGATTGAAAACAGTGCAAATTGTAACTTGAAGCATTTAATATGCCCATAATGCAACCATTCTAATAGCTCTCCTTGGCTTAAATAAAGGACAGACTGCAATTCTTCTGCTTAGCCAGCACTAAAGGGCAAAGCATCTGCTGAACTGGCCAGTATGTAGAATCCAGAGCCTCCACTGAGATCACTGACTACAGGCCCCCTTGCAGTTCCTCACATAAATTAAAAGGCTGTGGTCAGTGGAGCTGGCTCATGGGAGTTTCACTTACACAAAAATGTTCTGAGGGCAGAATGAAAAAAAATGATTGGTTCAGAGAGATCACCAATCAGATTGCAAAGGAGGTGGGCCCAAGCAACTAGAGGAGGCAGGAACAACACATCTGATTGGTTGGTCCACGTGGCAGGATTCTCTATACCCAGGCCCAAGTTCATGCTGAAGATGCAGAGGAACATAATCAGAATCAGAATCTTTATTACTACGCAGCCAAGGCTGCTGGAGGCTGATGTTAGCAGAGGTGCTATACAGTTGGATAACAGATCACACGCAGAGCTACTGGTCAGTAGTGGACTGAAGACTGTTATGCAGACTGTTTGGCTAAAAGAGACCTGATCTATAGACAGTATGCCAGTCCATCATACAGCATATACATGCACACATGAAGTATGTCACTACGGACAATTTAGAGCAACCTGCATGAAGGTAGACTAAACCCGACACCTGAAACTTCAAACCCCTAAATTTAGCGGGTTGAGGCAGACATTCTTCCCACTGTGCGACAACTGAACAGTTTCATTAACATAAGGAACAAAGCAGGGGACACCCTGGATGGGATGTCAGCTCATCAAACACACAATTACACTCTAAGGGCCAATTAGAAAAAAAAATTCATATAAGATGTGTGTCAGTCACATGAAAGGACATTTTCCCTGCATTTTTCCTGTACTTCCATATGCTTATATGCCATTATGAGCATTTCTCCCAGATCTCGGGCTCAGTGCAGAATCTCTGTCCCATTGCAGCCCTTTCTGATTGAGTCTCTGAATGTGCAATCTGTTTTCCCGGGAGGAGAACACGTCACAGACCTACTGTCTGTCACCTGTGCAGTTCCCTGTGGAGTAACCTCCTGATTTTTTCAAGTGTTGGGTAAGTGACAGTATCTGATGCTCCACAAGACCTTCCATCTGTGAAGACAGCGGCCCCTTAAAAGATCGTGTGTCTCCTGCCTGTAGGTTAATTACCGACATTCCCAAATATATATGTATAGCTACCCCTGCATATGTGATCTCAGGATTATCCCAGAGGAATCCTGAAAGTTAAATAATGTCAACATGTATCTTAGTGTATCTCCTAACTATCAGAGGTCTTTTCTTTTTTTGTTTAACAACCCCCCCTTTCCACATTCCTCTGTCAGCCCTTATCTGATCTTTGTGGTCCGTTAGTACTGTACTTCTTTGTCCTCTACTATTTTGTGTAAAAGATTGAATCAATGTATACATTATCAATCCTGGAGAGCAGATCATTGGAATAAGTCACACCAACCGAAATATGTCGTTTCCAGATGTGTAATTGAAGATGTGCGGTTTGAGTGTGAATATGCAATGTAGAAGTCTGTAGAACTTACCCAAAGTGGCAACGTCTATTGATGGGCAACACAAAACACCAATACCGTATACTGATGTGATTCATTAACACACATAATGTAAGAAATTGCTTTTTGATTAATACAGATTGTATGAGGTGTGAACCTTGAGGCTGGTTTGGCATGTTTGGTGTCAAACTGATGGAAAATCACTCCTGAATTCGAATCTGGTCAGTGTTTTCTCATAAAATTGTATGTATCAAAAGTTACACCCGTTTAATGAAAATCATCAGTAAAGTGGCATCAGTCTAGCCATAAATACTAAAAGGACTGCCACAGACACCTCTCTGAAAGCTCACCAACTAGATGGCCAGCCATTGGTTCAGGTGTCGGGTTCCTGGTCATCCCTATTCATGAACTCTAGACCATAAAACCTGGCACCTCAGAGCAAAGCCACGAGCAGCCCTCCGAGAAGCCCTCCAGAAAACATCAAGAGATCACCAGACCACCATGAATCCCAGTAAAGAAGCCCATCCTGAAGCCTGCTACCCAGCGAAGTGCAACCCCAAGACAAAGCCTTTCACCTTATAGCTTCACAAGGAGAGCGAATCCAAGGGGCTCCACTCCAAGAACCGCTCCAAACGCCACGCCTTCTTGAGTGCCACCATTCCCTCAGCTCATCACCTCTGCAACCTACTGCCAAGACCCCCCCCAACTCTGCAAACAAATAAACCAACTTCCATTCATTTTAACAACCTAAGCTGTTCTGTTTGATCTGCTTTCTGACTTTAAGGTCGTGTTTCCACAAACTGTGCTTGCTTTGCAGAACAGTATTTCCCTTTTTAAGGTTACCCATTTAAATCTGGTTACTGCATTTTCATATTACATTCTGTTTGGTTCTGTTCCGTTATTTTGTGCTTGTTGTTTATGTAATGTCTGTCTTTTGTTAGTATAGTGTTAGTTAGAAATAAATGCTTGCCTTTTATACAACTTCAGCCTTTGTTCATTGAGTGCTCTCAATAGTCACTGCCAGTTCTGTGCGAACTGTCTCTAAAGCTCTGAAACCTCAAGCTCGCCTGAAATATCATGATACTCTCTCTCAACGGCCGTGAGAGGAGCTTCATGACCAATTGTTTACATTACCTGGTGATGCAGCTCGCTGGACGAGCCTTCTAACCCAGGTTACTAAGCGATACTGGTAATTAGTGAATCCCAAGTCTGACATTAATAGACTCACGGAGATTCCACAGTTGAGTTTGGAGGAACCAACTATTATTAGTTAATAATTGTCATTAAATAATAATAACTTAAAATTTAATAAATACACATTGGTGGAGACCTCAAAATTTACTTGAGCTTTTAATTTTTCCTGCACCTTACTTAGGAATTTTTGGTTCCATTCCTGTTGTTGTCTACCTTACTTTCTGTCTTTCTTTTATTTGTCTTCCCTTTTCCCTATTTTTGAATTACTCAGTGTAAATCATGCAGGAATTTATCACAACACCCCCATGTAAAACACCTTGGGCTGACTCTTGTGAAAGGCGCTATACTGTATATCAGGGTTATTCAACTCACGGTCCTCGAGGTCCGAGCACTGCCGGTTTTCCAGCCTTCCTTTACCTGTCAGTCAGGTG
>JAODLC010000044.1:5042124-5094083 GCA_026781145.1 Hippopotamyrus pictus
TTTATGGCGCTGATGGGGACGTATCTGGATCGCGTTTCACCGTTGCGCTGTTAATCAAATTACCATGCGAATGCGATTTGAATATGCGCTAATGCGGCTATTTAGAATGTGAATAGCGATCTTCGGGTGAGAGCGGTACTACACACCCCCGATGCAGGTAAAATAAAGTAAGATGACATGGTTTACTTTTTTGCCGATTTAACCTAATTTAAAAAGCTTTAATACTTCCGACAATGGATGTTTTGAAAAGACAGATTACAGATTTAGCCAGCGTTTTTTTTCATGATTGTACATTAAGATTTCAGCGAGATATAAACTGAAACAGACGCAAAAAGTACTCTGTCGTCGACAGCATGCTAGGCTCCAGAGGGTTAAAAAAGGGACAAGGAACCAGACCCTCCTTACCCCATAAACACTTGGTGTGAGCGTAATTCCACGCAAGCGAAATAACCAAAAACATTTCTGACCATCACAGAATATTCTGCTTTTACCCTTAACTGCCATCTTCCCAGGTCTCATTCCCTGAAGTTCTTTGTTAAAGAGATTAAAGGGCTGGAAGCGATTAAATATCTTCGCTCAAGCTGGGACAGTTAAAATAATGACCCCGATTTTATAATTAGACCTGCAAGCACATTCTTTTGTCTTAATTAACTGCGATGCTAAGAGGGTTTCGTAAATAAGCGGAAGAGCTGGTGAATGACTCGGCGTGGCTGCATTCTCAGCAACACTCACGCATGGATCTTGCCGTTGTAGTACTGCGTATCCATGACGATGACCAGGTGGGCGGAGATGTTGGTTCCCCAGCAGAGGGAGCGTGAGGCGACGACCACCTGCACGGCACCTGGAGGGGGGGGGGACGGAGACCTCCTTTAGCAACCAGGAGAATCCCGAGAAACTGACAGGTGTGGAGACCAGCACAAAAAGACTTAACAAGCTGGCCTCTTAATTTTATGGTGTTAATAGTAGGAGCCAAACAGAATTAAAATCCATTAAAAAGTTCTTTGATGACTGGCCACCCCCCCCCCCTTCCGCATCCCCATGTAGAACAGGTCCGTCTCCCCACCAGAGCTGAACAGCTGCTCCACGATACGGCGCTCGGTGGCGGAGAGCCCCTCGTGCAGGTAGCCCACGCCGTTGGCCAGCGTCTCCTTCAGAGTGTTGTCCGTCAGCTTCTCCAGGAAGGGAGCCAGGTCCTTCTCTGTGCAGTGGAGGAACCTGCGAGTGCATGAGACTGGGGTTACAGACGCCCACAGTTACACACAGAGGTCATGTCCGAATTCAGGAACTGCATCCTTCGAAGGTCTGCGCAATGAATCTTGGAATATGTCGGGCTGCGAAGGATCTACCCAGCAAAGGGCGTATTCCTAAACATTGGCGCATTGGAAATACCCTCCAAAATAGGACAGCCTCATCACGTCGCTGTGATGCATTTGGTCTTCGAATGCAGCCTTAGAGTAATGCAGTCCTCCAAATTCGGACATAGCCACAGTCTACGGTAGGCGGGACTACAGGGCGCTGTCAATCACTGGGTCTCCCCACATTCCATTGGTCACTTCACCAGTTCCAATGACAACCGACCTACCAAGGGTTTCGAAGCTTCATTTTCACACAGTTCCTCGTGGAATCCCGCCCTCAAATTAAAGCTCTGCTCCATACTATAGCAACTACAACTTTAAACATTTAATAAAACTGCGGACTTCGTGGTCGTGCGACACTCTCGTATCCTGACATGCAGGGAGGAGGCACTGTGGCATGTCTCCCACCTCTGAGCGACGACGTCGGCGGCGCAGAAGGTGAGGATGTCAATGGCGGTCAGCCGGGTCTGTCGGCGCGACGGCACGAATACCAGCACGGGCTTGGTGGGAGAGTGCCGGATGATGGAATGGTACACAGGTTTTGCCATGGACAGCAGCCGGGTCTGTGTGTGGCTCACGTTAAAGCCCTGTAGGGGCAGCGAAGGTCATTGCTAGAAATAAACCTGGTTATGGAAATCAAGCTTATATCCGTGGTCCTGGCCACCCCGCAGTACCGGCCCCCTACCTGGATGTGGAGCTCCAGAGGCACAGGCCGCACGTTGGGGTGGAAGTTGAAGGTAGCGGTGGTGCTGCAGCCCAGCCAGTGGGCCACATCCTTGGCGTTGGAGAGCGAGGAGCTGAGGGCCACGATGCGGATGGGCCTCTCGATCTGGGAGGAGATGTAGCGCATCCTAGAGCAGATCACCTCCAACACGGGCTGCGGATGTGGGACACGAGGGGCTGGATTAGTTTCAGAAGCACCACCCCTAGAAAGTGGGCCAGCGACTTCCCGTCTGCAGCACGAGCGCGAGTCGGACACACCCCATTCTCGCCGCCGATGAGGTGGGTCTCGTCCACGACGAAGAGGCTGACGTTCTGCACGTTCTTGCGCTGCTTCCAGCGCCGGGACAGGATGTCCCACTTGTCAGGCGTGCTGACGATGATGTCGCCCTTGCCCAGCAGCTTTAGGTCCGTGCTGGTCTCCCCCGTCAGAAGGACCACCTTCTTGTTCAGGGTGTCCTGGAACTTCTGGTGCCAGTCCACAAACACCTGCAGGTGACGGGGTGAAGAGGCCCTCACAGTTGGGTCGTCGCTAACCCAATCGCCATGCTAGCACTACACATTAGCATGGGTACCCTGGATGATCATACCTGTACCAGGCACTAACTTAGGGAGTAACCTTCTCAATACCTGCTCGGCCAGCGCCTCCATGGGGGTGATGTAGACGCAGCGGCCCTCTGCGTTGTGCAGCAGCATCCTCAAGATGGCAAACTCAGCACAGATAGTTTTCCCGCTGCCCGTAGGAGCTCCCACAAAAACATTATCATCGCTGTTGTACACGGCATTGAACACTAGGGGGAGACAGACGCAATGGCGCTTGAAGCAATGACTTGGTTTACCAATTTCTATAGCCCAAAGAGATGGGCCAAAAAACACAAAATATATAAGCAGGACTGAAGTACAGGTTCAAGCACAGTCATTTTTACTAAAACCTTGTGTCATGCAAAACTGCAAAAAGATAACACAGCTAATGGAAAAATGGTAAAGGAGCCCTTGTTCAAGAGTCCCAAACAGACCTTGAGTCTGGATGGGGTTAAAGAAGGGGAACTTGTCTTGGTACAAGCTCTCGAAGGCGGAGTTTCGAAGGGCGGAGACGGGGAGGGGCTGCAGATCCAGCAGCTCTGTGGGCGGAGGGTACTTCTCTGGAAGGATCAGGTGACGGAACGACACGGGCAGCTGGGTCTCACAGGCTGGGGGAGGAACAAGGTCCCCATGATTAAAACTTCATCACAACCCTGACATTTATCACTGTGTATGGGTTTGGGGGGTGGGGGCACTCACACAGCCAGCGGTCCGACGATATGCGGATGAAGTACTGCGGGGGCAGCGGCTCAAACACGGGCACGAAGAAGGTGACCAGGTGCTCGTCCTGGGCGTACTTGGACTTCAGCAGGAAGTACTCGTGGTGAAGAATCACTTCACTGTCCACGTCTTCCACGAGAATCCAGAAGGCCTCAGAGGAGCCGTGCACCTGTAGGGGGAGCCGGTGAGTTTCGGCCACACACCAACTCAAATAACTAGACCTCCCAGGCTGGGTGGTTAACAGCCCGTGACCATTTAAGTGTAAGTTTACAGCCAAAAATAACATAACCGACCTTGTCATCCCACTGGAAGTCAGGTGTGATTGTGAGCTCCACCTTCAGAGTTGACCGTGTGATGGGCTGCAGGTGGACAGCCAGGTCAAGCTTGGGGAACTGGTGCACGTACTTGTGGATGGTCTTCCCCATCTTCGGCATACGAATCAATTCACCTGTCGGGTGGAAAGTACGATTCAGCAGCCTGGTCACTATTATCAACGCGACTGCCCTCACGTTCCAAGCTCAAGTGCACTCTCACCAATTTCATTATGGTTGAGATCATATAGGCGCTCAAAGGGGAAGTTCTTCTTCTCTATCTTCTTGATGACCTCTTCCGGAAGCTTCCGGAATTGACGCAGTGGGGACATGGACAGCCACCTACAGGGATGGAAGTCAAAGGCCTGATTAATGAAGCCTGAGAGAAGAGAGACCCCGAGTCTGTCCAGATCTTATTACACTCCAACAATAGTTTAACGTTAATAAGTTTACAATCACATAGGTTTGTCTCCTTAAACAGGTGGTAGTTTAACACCCAAAAGTTCTTACATTCTCTTGTCAATCATCTTGCAGAGGTTCATGGTCTTGTCGGTGAGCTGAGCCCATCCTCTGGCCAGAACGATCTCAAAAATGGCTCGCATGAGTCGGCCAGCGCTCTGACAGAAGGAATAACGATATCCGAGTCAGAACCATTAAAAATGGACCTGGGACCAGGTGTCAGTAGACGAGAGAGGAAGGAAGCCAACCTGGGTGACATAGACCATGTCGGCCATCAAGGCGAAGCCTTCCAGTTTCAGCTGAGAGATGTAGGCCTGCAGCAGCACGTTGATCTGAAATCCAGAAACATCCAAAAGGCATGAGAAATAGTGTCGAGACATGCTACATGGTATCCTCAGACAAGCGCACTTTAATGAGCGCAAAAAACCATCAAGGAACGTCGTAGCGAAAGTCAACAGGAGCAGCGGACCTTAGCACTGGGCTCCTCGATGCTCTCTTTCACAGGAATGGGGACTCGCTCAAGCAGCTTCTGAAGCTCCAGTTTCTCCTCCTGTGTACCACAACAGATAGCCAGCTCACTCAATACAATGTATGTAATCTGTGCCCCGTAAGACCAAACATTCAGCCAACTTCCAGGATGGGTTACTCCTGATATTACTAAGAAATGAAACCGATCTTGATTTTGGATCCAACTGATCAGTGATATGACTGACAAAATAAGATCTATTGACAAGCGCCATGTCTTAATTATAACATATACATGAGAGACCAGCATTTATACTTAAAGAGCTACATTAAGAGTTATTCCGACGATTCCACAGGATCCAACTGCTGCTCAGCGTGATCAAGGTCTTCCCAGGCGACGCCGGTGGGCCTACCTCTCGGACTGTGATGTTCCTGAACTCGGAGGACAAGGAGAAGACGCGGAACAACTCGATCTCACTTAGCGTGGGCTTCAGCAGCTGGTTGTAGGTGTGGATGGAGTCGTGAGTGACGTAGAAGTGGCTGGCGATGCGGCCGAGGTCCGTCACCTACCAGGGGAGGGAAAGGACAGTGTGTCAGAGGGATGAGGAGGCACCAGAGCCCCAACATGTGCCAGATATGGCCTCCAAGTACACCTTCCCCAAGGTTAGAAGGAACAGGATCATCTAACACAGGGGTGGCCAATCTGATCTGCAAAGATCCAGTGTTTATGCAGGTTCTTGGGGTAGCTGGTAGCTTTAGGTCAGTTGTTCTCACCTAGAGGTGAGGAATCTTTAGCCAATCAGTCCTCTAATTAGGAATCTAATTAGGGAGTTACAGCAAAAGCCTGCATAGACAGCGGGACTTTATGGGTAAGACTGCCGAGCCCAGGTCTAACAGATGCTTCTGCAATAAGATAAATGATTACAGGGGATTTAAGTTCTACAATCTGAGTTTCATTTTCATTAATCTTCCCACATCCCTCCTCTAGGGGGCGCACCTGAAAGCTGCCGGTCCTCTTGTCGTACTTGACGAGGCTGTTCTTATCCAGCAGGCAGGCGGCCGTGTGGATCAGGTCGAGGCGGCGGCGCTCCAGCAGGGGGTCCAAGGCGCGGTCGTCGTGGGAGACGCCGTAGAGGGTGGGGTTCCGCAGCATGCGCACATACAGGTAGGTGTAACCCAGCCAATTCACAGCATCCTGGGAGAGATGGGGAGGGGGAAATCGAGAATGACGAGGGCGCCCTGGAGACGCAGCCAAGCGCGCACAGATAGGGGCGGGGCCTACCTTGGCGTTCTGCACGTTGCCCAGCACGATCTCGGCGTTCAGCATGTCCGCAAGCTTCCCCACCATTTGGCTCTCGATGGGCAACTGCTGGTTGAGCAGCGACAGGTAGTACTGCAGCTCGCCGTGGGAGGTGATCAGGATGCCCTCGCCCTTGGTGTCGTATTGGGGGCGGCCAGCTCGGCCCAGCATCTGAGAGAGAACGGGCAAGGGGCACTTAGTGACGGGACTGCAGTGGAGACGCACACCCCAGCAATCAACCAAAGACAGGCAGCGCCCAGTCAACCCATTTTCCTTGAACAGTAAAAACTTCACTAGTCTGATCACTGTACATCTGTGTTCCTCCCTTAGTAGCTAAAATCACACAAACACCCCAAACCAACCAAGTACACCTATCCTACTGTCTTGTTTAATAAACCAAAGTTGGTGTCAAGCTGCCTTGTCTTGCATCATGTTGTATGAAACTCCACCCATCTTGCCACCTTTTATAGTAAATTTTGCTGCACTGTCACTTTAAATCCATGTACACTTATGTGAGCTGAAATGACCCCAGAGGGGATCCCCATAGATACCCCTAGAGCAGCCACTGACCTGCAGGATGTCCAGGGCGCCCAGCTCGGTCCAGCGGCCCTTCTCGGGACTGTACACCTGGGTGCCCTTGATGATGACCGTGTGCGCCGGCAGGTTCACACCCCAAGCCAGGGTGGCCGTGGACACCAGCACCTGGAAGGCCCGGAGAACATCCACATTATCACTCGGTCAAAAAAGACGGAGGTGCGAACCCGGGTTTAAAGTCAGTCATGCTAAACAGACAGAAAGCTCAAGGTCTGAGCTGCTGAAAGGCTGGTCAGTGCCCAGCAGATCCAACATGCACCCACCTGAATGTGGCGATCAGCAAACAGGTCCTCCACTAGGGTTCTGTCCACGCGGGTCATGCCGGCATGATGGATGGCAAAGCCATAGGGAAGCAGATCCTTCAGCTCCAGGTTCTACAACGAAAAGGGAGATCAGTTACCCACATTGTGTTACACTTCTACTTAGGGGGCAGCGTGTGGCTCAGTGGGCTAAGCCGTATGCCTGTAATCACAAGGTCGCCGGTTCAAGCCCAGCCTCAGCACGTCTGCGGGTCCTTGAACAAGGCCCTTAACCCCCAGCTCCCTGGGCGCCCCAACAGGTGGCTGCCCTCTGCGGACAGCTTGCTCTACAAAGAGCAAGTTGAGGGAGGCGTAAAAAGAATTTCCCCACGGGGATTAATAAAGTATCAATAAAACAAGAGGCTTTAATAAGGTATGGATTTCAAGTCAGTTTTTTTTTTTTTAACGATGTCATCTATCTTATCCTTTCCACGGTGCCCACCCCCCTCACCTTGCACTGCTCCGCCTCAGTCCTCAGGACCTCGGTGGAGGCGGAGCCTTCTCGCAGGAAGAGCCCAAGCGTGTCCTTCTCCAGGCACATGTCCCGGATGGCGCGTGCCGTCTTCCCCGTCTCCTTCCTTGAGTGGACAAACACTAGGACCTGGGGGAGCAGAAAGGAAGACCTCGGCACACGCTTACATAATAGCCAAATCGATCTCTGTCGAATTCCACGTGGTGTCACCTGCATGTTGGAACACTAGACAAAAAAGTCAGATTCATTGCCCACCCTGATCCCCCAAACTCATCCTAAGATTTCAGCCCAAAATGCACCGGTCTTTCCAAGTGAAACGTCTGCTGCTCGACAGAAGAGAAGGTGAGCCCTCCTCACCTGGTTCTTGCCAGCATGCTCCATGATCTTCTCATAGACAATTTCGTTCATTATCTGGAAGCGTTTGATGGCTTTTTTCTCAGTGATGCCCACATAGGTCTGCTCCAGGGGGACAGGACGGAAACTGTGGGGAAAGAGGTAAGGAGCGACTAGTGATTAGGGGGGAAATGTCATCCCCATGGAGACCACTGGTTATGAAGGACCAGTGGGAATAGATGCGATCCTGTCCTGCCTAACCTGTTGTCAAAGTAGAAGAGGCCGCGGGCGGGATCCACGCGCAGGCAGGTGGCCACGTCCTCGTAGTTGGGCAGAGTGGCGCTCAGGCCCAGCAGACGGACGTCCTCCTGGGTCAGCTCCACGTTGCGGATGGTGCGAGCCACCAGAGACTCCAGGACCGGGCCTCGGTCGTCGTGCAGGAGGTGGATCTCGTCCTGCAGGGCAGAGGGAGGAAGCTGTGACCTCACTACACAATCTGAATGATCATGCTAAAACCACAAAAAAAAAATCCTGTAGTGAGTGACAAATCATTGAGAGACATGGTGGTCACATAACTTCTTGAAATGGACACATCACCTATTTTGACCTGGCCCCATACCTCTCATCACCTTGAAATGGCCATAAAACCATGTGTACCACAGTAATAGTTGTAGGACTCAGCAGAACGAAAAGCTTACTGCCACTATGGCTACCTTCAAAGCAGGTCGGATGGAATCAGCTGCCTAATCATTATACCAAGGGGATTAGAGGGTTCTAGATTCATGTCCCAGAAGTAGCAGCGATCCCTTCATCAATCTGCCAGTGGGTATGGAACAATCTGGGTGGGCGAGATCACACTCACAATGATGATGAGACGGACCAGCTGGGTATAGGTTCGCTCCCCACCCTTGCGGGTGATGATGTCCCACTTCTCTGGGGTGCAGACGATGACCTGGGTGGCGTTGATCTCCTCCTTGCACAGCTGGTGGTCTCCTGTCAGCTCTGCCACCGTGATGCCATAGCTGGCCAGGCGCTGGGGATAGTGAGGGACAGCGAGTCATTCCATACTAGAGGAAACATACTAAGGCTGGGAGGAAAGACTGGGCCCAAGAGCAGCCGCGGCTCACCTTGCTGAAGCTGCCCACCATCTCCTGCACCAGAGACCGCATGGGCGCGATGTAAATGATCTTAAAGTCGTCCACGTTGATGGTGCCGTCCATGTTGATGTGCTTGCCGATCTCCCGCAGCATGGCCATAAGGGCTACGTTGGTCTTACCTGCCCCCTACAGGTAGGGAAAGGAATAGCAAGAGTATGAATGGAGGAAGTAAATATAAAAATATCACTGTCCCCTCCAGCAGTCAGCTGTGATATGGTCCAGTTAAAATTAAGCAATAAAAAAAAAAAAAAAAAACACACACACTTCATTCAATAATAAATTATAAAAAAGTTTCCTCAGGCTATGTGATGTTTCATGACTAACATTCATTCAGAAAAAAATACTTTTATGTACTTTAGCAGGAGCCATTTAAAGTCAACAATCCTGATGTCATAGTAAAACCCAACTGAAATGGCTCAGCTCAATCTGATGACATCATACCGTAGGGGCACAGACCAGCAGGTTCTCGTCAGCCTCCATGGCAGCCTTGAAGAGCTTACTCTGGATGCGGTTCAGGTTCTTGAAGCCCTCGAAGGCGGCCTGGGCGTACTTGGGCAGCTTCTCGGTGGCCACCAGAACCTGGGGAAGCGAACCAGAGGTCACATGACCCAAGGGGAAGCGAGTCGCGGGGGAACCCCGGCGCCACCTTCGAGCGAGAAACGCACCTCGTCCTCCGCGAAGGGCTTGGGCTTCAGGGCCGGGACGTGCACCTCTTCGTAGCCCTTGCGCTGCTTCCGGAAGGAGCCGTCAGGCAGCTGGCAGCGCTTGTTGGCCATGAAGTGGCTGCCCTGGCTGAAAGCCAGGTCCTCCAAGTCCAGCAGCTGCCGCGGGGTCAGGGACTGTGACACGGAGAGGGGAGACGCATGAAGCCCATAGGGACCGAACGCGCAGCTCCAAGGCCGTTCCCAAGAATGAGTGCCGCTCGGGTGTTAGCAGGTACAAGCTAGCAATTTAGCATTACAGTGTTAGCTGGCTTCTCTCTGCTCACCTCCCCAGAATCCAGATCCATGGCCTCCAGGTCATTGTCCACACGGGACTTGCGAACCCTTTCCCTACGCGAGCGTTCCTCCTGCAAGGTGAGGTATGCAAAGCACACATGAGTTTGCAGCAATATCTCGTATTCCTCAATATCCCGCTTAACATTATGTTACACCCTAAACACCGCTGTCTGAACACTCAAAATGCATACCAGAGAACATGGGAGAAAGCAATGTTCCCCATCTAATGCAACAACAAAAACACGCAAGTGTATGTAGTGTTAGGTAGAACCTCAACCCCAAATTGGCCACAGGGATAACAGGCTGCACCCTTACCCGAATGATGTCCTCTTTCTCAGTCTCCTGCAGCTGGTACAGAACCTTGGAGAGATCCTGATCAGCCTCCATCTTCTCCGTGATTCGCTTTTTCTCTGCCTCACTCTGAGCACTGGCCAGCATGGTGCAGTAGAGGACTGGTGGACAGAGGGACGTGGCCATTTGACTTTGTTTTCAGACAAGTAACCCAACAAATAAACCACCTTTCTCCTATTCAAAGATGGTCAAGTAAGACAGCAGACGTCATCTAACGCCGCGGTTGCAGAAGTGACCTAGTGGAGATGGACGGCAGAAGGTCTCCATGCGCCTCCCAGGTCAGGCACCCCAGCACCTGAACTGCCCTAGAACCAGGTTAGTTCGCCAAATGAGAAGAACCCGCGACTCACTCATGCGCCGGTGCTGACGCAGAACTTTGATGAAGTCGAAGGTGTTGAAGCCAAGCAGCAGGACCAGCTGGTTCTCGCACTCCCTGTCATCACTGGCCGTCTGCACAAAAGACAGAGGTCAACTGGGAAACATCACTGGGGACACGCAAAACAGGACGGACCAATCGAGACAGGCATCTTACAGCTACAGTGGCAGTCAAAAGTCTGGACACACGTACGTTTCATGTCTTTGTATTTACTCAAACTTTTCTAAAATTTCAGACTCTTCAGAACAGCCCCCTTCTGCTTTGATGACAGCATTGCAGACTCTGGGCATTCTTTCAAAAAGCTTCCAGGTATAGCTGCTTCTCCAGCCATCCTGAAGGAGTTTCCACAAGTTCTGGGCACAAGTTGACTACCATACTTTTACTCTCCAACTCATCCTAAACCAGCTCTATAGGGTTTAGGTTGGGGGGATTGTGGGGGCCAGGTCATCTGTAACAGCACTCCATCTCTCTCCTTGTTTACAAGATATTCCATAACCGAGGAGTGCTTAGGGTCATTATATTGTTGAAGAACAAATGATTTCCAGTAGGTGTGTCCAGACTTGACTGGTACTGAAGATTTCAGTGTAACTGTGAGTTTGTCATTGTTTCATTTGTTGTTTTGCAACAAGGAAGAAACTGAAAGACAAAAGGAATACCTAGAGGAGAACTGACCTTGAGGATCTCCAACACCTCATCGGCTTTCTTCTGGGACACGATGGCATCGTCATAGAAACGGCTGAGCTGACGCTGCAGCCAAAAAGCGTCAATGTCACGGGGGTGCAGGTCCTTCTTCTTCGCTGACATCACATCCCCTGCTGCTCCAAGCTGTGTGTTTGGAGGGGACCCAGGGACAAAGAATTAGAGGGCAGGAATACGCTCAGCACCACCACAAGGACCCTAACGTCACATAAATGGCGAATGGCGTGAGGTCAGGCTCACAGGTGACAAAGCCAAGAATTACTCCTTACATTTGCTGTAAGGGTCAAGCCAATGTCCGCTTCCACACCCTCGCTGTCTTCATCGGACCCTTCATCCCGGACTTCACCAAACTGATCCTCATCTCCCTCCTTCCATGCAGAGAAAGAGGTTATACGATAAAGACTGTATAATGCATGGAAAACAGCTGCACATCAGAACGAACGCTTACCTCTTCGTCAGACTCAAACTGTACATTTACTCCATACGTTTCATCGATGTTGTCATCTGTATGCACACAGACAAAGAAATCTATCAGCGTGTCGAAAACAAAGAACGTGCCCCTGTGCCACACCCTCCCAGGGCAAGAGAAACCAAGATTGACAACCGACACTGATGTATAAAACGTTTATTTATCAAACAATTTGTCCAGAGTGAGTAAGGATAGCTTTGGGTCACAGAACAGTATCATTAAGCATTCCTAACTCACAGTGCCCCTGTTTCATTAAAAAGTTTGTGAGATACCATTTCAGAATAACCGCAACAACAGACAATCCAGTCATGTTTGATAAAAGCATGGTTCTTTGAACTGGTCCAGGTGTGCTTCCACAGACATCAAGATACGGGTTTAGTCCCACCAGGCACTGTGACATACCCATGTTCTGAAGTTCCTTGTCTCCCCCGTAGTCTGTGATCTTCTTGCCCAAGTTCACCAGCACGTGGTAACGTGTGTCGTCCGCCGGACCCAGCAGCTGCTCCACCTCTCGCCGCCTCTCCTTGTCCCGCATTTTCTCATTCTTCAGTACAGCCAGGACCTCGTCCGCCGCGCCACACAGGATGTCCCGGGGCTGGCAGCAGCGGGTTTTGGGAACAAGTCGGTCAGAAGTTCAATTACACAAACTGAACACGGGACTGACCTTTCAAGCATGCTGCAATAAGCATCATAATATAAATTCAGACATAATATCTACAACATAAGCGGTATCCACACATCCAGGAGAGCAGAAAAATCCCAGACAACCAGTCACGAAACTGCAGGTCCACACCTGGTCTCCCAGCGCAGCCTGGATGAAGCTTAGCAGAACCTCGTATGTTTCACGGGTCTCCTTGGTCTTTGGCTTGTACACGATGCCCACCATCTCGTCAATGCCCTCAGACAGCAATGTGAAGCCTTTCATCTTGTTGATATCATGCCGGTCCTCGTCTCTCTTCCGTCTCCTGCACACCAGGAAAACACACAACCTTGTTTTCAGCAGCTTTTAAATAGGACACACCTCTCACTTATGGATAGTGCATTATGATTACAGTCAGTTTATCTGTTGTCATTTAAACACGTTTTGCACACCAAAACATGAATCTAATATGAGATGGTGTACGAGCAAATTTCTTCCAGCGAAAACCTTGGGTAAGTCATAACACAAATCCCTCTGAAGAAAAATGAACTCACTTGGCACGTCTCTCCTCCAGCATCTGCGGCCTGGTTCTCTGCGACCTGTCCCCCATTTTGGTACCTTCCAGTTTCCCCACCAGAGACAGCACCTCGCCCGTGGGCTCATCGCGTCTAGTGCGATCGATCAGCGAACGATCGGCTTGCAGCACCAAGTTGGAGTTCTGCAGGGAAAGTTCGGGTATAAGTGCCAAAGAAGAAATTTTTAGAAATACCACGTGAATGCGCTATAACATTTACCGTAAAATACAATTACTTTTATTTATTTATTTTTTTTTTATTGCATCTTTTTTAACAATTACTTTTATTGTCGCAGCCTCCTCCCTGATCGACAACTATTTTGGGTAGTGACTTAATGAATCCTGTTAAGCCAATTGAAATGCACTGATTTAAAACATACATATTCTCAAGTATATCCCAAATGTTGACGAGGTCCGAGTAGGCGTTATCTATTTGGCGATCGCTGAAATACGGTATCCCTCCTCATTCTAAACGCAAAATAATGTTACAGCTTATAGCTCACTGGAAACCCGGAGCCAATGCATAAATAATCAGAAATCCTTATCTTAGAGCGGCAGGAGTTCACTACTTAATTAATTAATTCTGTATATCGTGCATGGAAAATTCCCCGATAAAAACATTAAGCATAGTAAATCTGGCGGGCTTAGAAAAAGTTACGCATTTCAAAAACCACACGGCCAGGTCTTAAAGATCAGTCTTGCTAATAATCGGCACGTACATCAGATCGCTCTAAAACATGCAAAAATAATCAACCAGCTGCGATCGGTGTATTATACAATACTCACCGCTTTGTATTCATACTGCAAGCTACGTGCAGTGACATCCGCCATCCTTGTACCGGCCCGTCACCTCCGATAATCTAAAAAAATATCGAATAGCTAGCGATGCTAGCTTAAAAACTAGATGTTATCAACCAGCACCGTAACTGTCGGGTTTAATTCGCACTAATTGCAAATAAATTTAAACAGTTCAACGGCCTCACAACTTTACAGGGAATTACACTTACTACACGACAACGCTGCCGCACCGTTCGCCGTGCGTTTCGACTGCAGCAGAAACACTTCCGGTGGTATGAGGTAAAAGGTCATCGCGCGATTCTACTGCCGGGTTATGTACCCAGCCGTCGCATTAAGGTTGCGTATTGAGCAGGCAGAGGCAAGCTCTCATAAGAAGGACACAAAGAAATGACACGTTGATACGGTATCGAATCGAGTAAGACAAAGGTAACATATTACATGAAAACGAGGAGTCTGAAGTTATGTCTTTCTTCTGACCGTATAATTCAGTTTTCATTAAATACAGATAGGTGCATCTGTAACCTCACCGAAAATGTATTTCCTTTAAGTCATCAAGCAAGCTGTTAATGGTATGTAGTGTATTGTAAAGCAGCACGGTAGGGTCGTTAATGTTGATAACGAAATTATAATGAAATCTTAGAATATGTTAATTATTCGTTAATTATTATGTATAAAGCAATATGCTGTCATTTTTGAATTTCTGTCTAACACATATCTTCAACTTTAGTTTATAAATGTCTTTTCCAAATCACGATATATAATACATTACAATTTTACAGATTTTAATTGGGTTACTTATATGAGTCAAAGGTACATAAGCCCACAAGTTTCAACAAGAGTCTTAATGAATTTACACAGGCACAAACAGAAAATGAAGATCCAAATGTGCCATTTGTAATATGTCAACTCAGGTAAATAGTGGCCATATAGCATCTGTTTTAGAGCTTTGTCACTTATTACAGTGCTATTGGATGGTTGTATCTAGGGCAACGATCTATGTAGAACAATACAAGATGTCCTCTGTTTGTGCTTCGTCTCCTTTCTCCTGCCTCAGTCACTTTATTTTTGGTCAGCAGATGGTCACGTGATTCTCTGACCTAAATATCACATAGCAAACCGCTAAAGGTGTGACTGTCTCAGGGAGAGATCATTCTGAGGCTTCACTAGTTTTTACTGTAAGCTAATTGGGATTTGTTTTCATAAAGAGTAAATGATTCATACACATAAGGGTACAGCATCAGGTCTCTGACAGGCATTTGACCATGTAACTGTTAACCAAAATTCCATCTGCTTAGAGGTGGCTAAGAAAAAATATAAATCAAGAAATGCACTATATTTACTATTTAAACAACTTACAGTGTTTGTATTATGAATGTCAGAATCAACAGACATGTCACTGGCAGAAATCCCCACCAAAATAATAGAATATGAATTTATTTGATACTTTGGTAACAACAATGGTGACAAACAACAATGTTTCTACAGTCGCTTAAGAAAAAGTCATAAATGTATAAGTACAAAATAATATAAAAGAAACATGGAAAAAATCAACATCAGAAAGAAGAACAAAATTTCAGCTGTTGTACTACTTCTATGACCTTACTGCTCCTTCAGCTGGTAACTTCCTCTCCCCAATTTCACTTTTGCTCTCAATATGCTCATGTTATTTCCATAGTTTCAAAATATTGTTTCATGCCAGTACCCGCATAATGCACAGCTACCACTGGAGGGCGATAGCACCCGAATGAACTGCTGGACCTCCCCATGATAACACGCTCATGTTAGGAGCCATGATTAAATGCTGCATGCTTAAAACCATGAACAGCCCAAGTAGAATGGGCTTCCCATTCCTCTTAAGCAGCATGGATCGGAAGTCCTAGCCTATGAGAGCAGCAGAGTTTGTGATGGGAGGAAAGAGTCCCTGAATCCCCCTGCTGGTGAGAAGTAGAATAACCTGTCAAAATATGTCTGGTTTAATCCAGTTGGAACCAATAAGGTGACCAATAGGAGGAAGTCTGTCACTGACAGTGTTTAACAGCTTTATGCACCATGAGGTGTGAAGCTTTGTCTTTCATGTTACTATTATAAGAGATACTAAAGCACAGATGGAACTGAATGATAGTTATATTTAGTTCAACAGTGCCCATGGAACCACCAGGAACCAAAACGTCCAGGAACAGACAATAGCAAACCCATCTGTTTCGAAGGCTCTTTACAGCTACACAATATGCATTTGCCACGTTCACAAAACACTCCAGCTAGATCGTTGCTCTTGTTACTCAGACGCCGGGCTAATAGCTGACTGAACGGGGTAATAACATTTGTCAACCACCAGCTACTAGCAGAGAACGCTGGCACACTCATAGTCCAAAGTTCACCAAATTGTGCTTTTGTGTGACAGCAACTTCCCTTATTAGTCTGGGAGGGCCATGTTGTTGTACAAATGTAAACAAAATGCATTGAATTGAATAAAGCCAGCAGTTTTGAGATGTGCTATGCAGTCTTGTCAGCTATGAAAATATAATTCCATAATCAGATGTACATGCCAGTATAACTGATACTCCATGATTCATAAGAGGTGAAACGCAGATTGACTTTAGGGTATGAGAGTAAAAGAGTGAGTGAGTGAGAAAGACGGAGAGAGAGGCAGGCTAAACAATTGTTTGCTTCTAGGAAAGTTCTGAGAACTTCTGAGGAACCGGCTCTGCAAGGCAGTTTCTCATAAACAAGGATAGGTACATTCCATGCAAGCCAAAAGCAGTCCCAGGTTTATCAATATGCATTGGCGATGAATGTTTTACATCATCCCAACAGTGACCAATACATAAAAATCATCACTTCCAATCTTTACTACAAGCCCTGCTGCTAAACATTAATTAAACTAAGATTTTTTTGTTCTAAGTAACTACTCACACCTTAAAAATAGTGAGCGGTGAGACGCTCGTGTTCATCCATGTGTACCGGCACGGCGTTCTCTCTGCTGGCTCCCATCCATCTTGTGGCTCATTCAGCTCATTTCTTATTCTGCCCTACCTGCGTCTAGCAGGATTTCGGCTGAGCCCTCAGGTCTGACCTACAGCACATGACTGCCGAGTTTGTTCTTCTCTTTCCACTTAAGAGAATTTAAATAAAACGATTTGACAAATTCCATCTTCAACTGCCAGGCAATGCCCAGGAACAAGTCCTGTCTTGCTCTGGGCATGTTAGCTTACACCAGTGTCACCCAGCCAGGCTCTCAGGCACCCAAGGAAGGTCCACCGGGAGCTGGGAGGGAACAAAAACGTGGGCTGCTGCCCGTCCCCGAGGAACGGGTTGGGAAACACTGGTTTACACCTTTGATGAATTTAAATCTCCCTCAGTGGATCTTTGACAGCAGCCAGGGATTGTTTCTGAAGCTCACTTTGAAGTTCCTTTCTCCAAACTCCCCAGGGTTAGAATGTCCATATTATAAAAATGGTGGCCACATTTTAGATGAGTGTATTAAATTCATACACCTTAAAGAAATTTATACTCCAAATATGATTATCTTTTATTTTCACTATAACATTTAGGTGAAATTTAAATTTATTTCCATTAATTATGTTGGAAAGGCTCAAGTCACACACACAATCTTTAGAAAAAGACAAAAGACAAGATGCAGCAAGCTGAAGTTTAAATGTTTTATTTTGCCATAATTGTTTTTTATAGGAAGACTAAATCAGTTAATGTGTGCTGGAAACACTCCAGTCTTTGGTACCAAAATAAAACGAAAGCGTCCACAGCAGCCGTAGGTCAGACCTTACACCAGCTTTCCTTGTACTTTCCATACTTAAAAACAACAAAAGGAAAAAAGCATTCAGCTCCGGGTTCGAAGAAAACACAGCTGGACCAGATTCAACTTGTACAAGGGACGGGATGAAGTTTCCCTCATTTTATCTACAGTTTAGTGTGATCAAGTTCTCGGGAAATACAAGTTGTCTCTCCCTCCCAATTAATAAAGCAGTTTGTTTTTTTATCAAGTGATGGCAATCTACAAAACAAAAGGGTTAATGAAAAACACATTTTTGCATGATTTTTGCATTTTTTCTTCCTACTGGTAAACAATGATAAGTATAACTGGATCAAATGGCACTTAGTTTGTGTTGTTTCATAGTGTTCACTACACTATGCTACATAGTGTGCATAAACTAGTGTACACTAGACTATAACGAGCTTCAGTGTACACTAAGTCAACTGGTCATTATTCGCTAAAGGCTAATACTGCATGCAAGTGTTCTCATTATTAACTCGTCGGTGAAAAAAATGAAAAATGGACCTCATTTTACATACAACATAATAAAATCATACAAAAGTTTTACATGATCCCCTCTGGGAGCGTGGGGTGGCTGGCTATATACAGAAAGCCGGGGGAAGCTGGAACCGGGAGGGGCAGACGGGGTGGAGGGGTGCTACAGCGGGGCCCAGCCCTGCTTTACAGGATGACGTAGGTGAACAGGGCCATGATGGCGGCGCTGATGAGGCCCGAAATCGGCACCGTCACGAACCAGGCCAGGAAGATGTTCCGGAAAAGGCGCCAGTCCACCGCCTTCCTGGACCGCAGCCAGCCCACGGCGACCACTGAGCCCACCTGGGTGGGGACAACGGTTGAGTGACACACACCTCCCAAAGCATGGTGAAGAACCAAGATGGCGTCCCCAGCATGGACACGCCCCCCTTCCGCTAAGTTACCTTGCAGTGGGTGGTGCTGACAGGAAGACCGATGTTGGAAGCGACCACCACGGTCACGGCCGAAGCCAACTCAATACTGAATCCACTAAAAAGAATAAAAAAAAAACCAAAAAACCCAAGATTATAAACCAGCCTAAGCATAAAGAAATTTCACCAAATACATGTTGGTTTCAGGAGTGGGTGTTACCTGGAGGGGGTTATGGGAGTCAGGTCCTTGCCCATGGTCTGGATGACACGACGCCCCCACACCCACAGGCCGGCGCAGATGCCCACGCCCCCAAAAAGCAGCAGCCAGATGGGAGTAGGGGCGCTGGAAGCCACACTCCCGGTGAAGAAGACCAGCCACAGAGCTACCAAGGGCCCAATGGCATTGCTGAGGAGCAGAAGGAACGGGGAGGGGGGGGGTGACTCCCAAACTCTGCTATGGCGTACACACCTCACCGGCACGCAAATAGGTCGACGCGACGGCCGCCCACCTGACATCGTTGCCGCCGTGCGCGAAGGAGCCAAAGCAGGCAGTAAGGATCTGCAGGAACTGGAAGAGCATGGAGACCTCGGTCCGGTCCTCTTCCAGGCCGTCATCCTCCAGGGAGCCCTGGCTGCTGGCCCCGTCGCCCACATCCACGGTCACCTGGCTCGCCGGGGGGCTCTCCGCCACGCCCGGCTCAGCAACGGCATTGCAGTAGCTGGTGTAGCTGTCCATGCGCACACGCTTGCGCTCACCGTCGTCGGCACTGCCGCCAGCAAGTCGGCCCTCGGGCTCCTTGGGCCGCAGGTCGCCGTGCATGCCGTAGATGGCCAGCGTGTAGGAGGTATAGCTGTTGTTGCGCCGCATGGGCCGCTCGCCCGACTCGCCCAGGCATTCGCCCACCGAGGCCAGGTGCAGCTTGTGCAGCAGGTCCTTGTAGAGGCCCGAGTCCTTGTGCACCGTGTGGTACTGGCTGTAGCCATTGCCGGGAACGTGGATGGAGCCATTGCTGAAATGGATCTGAGGAGGCTGGTGCACTGGAGACGGGAGAGACTCGATGAAGTTATGACGTCATGGTGCCGGAACCATGGAGATAAATCATCAAGTGATGTGGTCAGAAGGACATGGTAAGACACTGGCCAATACCATTGCTGTCCGATCCACCGATATCCTTGATGTCCTTATCGTCAGTCTCCTCCGAGTCACCGATGTCGAAAGCCACCCTACGCTCCTCCGAGGGAGGGGGAGAGCGTGGGGGAGGCGGCGCCGGGGCTGTTGGTTTGGGGGAATCCTCGGGGGCCACCTTCAGGGGGTCTTTCTCCATTAGGGGGCGCCCAGATGGACTGGACTTCACCTGACCTGGAGGGGGAGCAGTGGAAGAACTGGGTCAAGCGGGTGAGAAGGACTAGTTAGCTAAAGCAAAGTAGGGAGGCGGTTTTTAACTAATAGCAGGTCCAGCACCCAGCAGTCGTATGATCCACCACTTGCAGAACTTGTATATTAATTATAAATCAATGTGACCTTAATGGAGAACTCTGTGTATTTGACTTTCAGGTGCCTGGTCAAACCCAAAGACCGGTCTGGCAGACCTCTGGCATTTAAGCGCGAAGTGGTTTAACCCAAACAAAATACCGCATCTCCTTAAGATAGGAAAGATCACAGGTTGTTCAGACACGGGAACAAAACCCCACCCATGATTATTCAATTCAACTATTCTTTTAGAAAGTCAACATTGTATCACTGTTACACCAAAATAATTACGTCTATAAAATGCAGGTATGAGCAAGCTACTATTATAAAGTATCAAATTCCTGATCCACCCATATTTCTCATATTTGTAGTTTTAATAACATAATAGCACCTGTGTGTGGCATTAATAGAAATACACTTTCCACATTTACTGTGGTGCTTTCAAAGGAGACTGACAGGAGAACATCACAGGCAACTGACAATTAGGCTCAGAGGTCCGAGGAGAGGCTGGCGGGCAGCCGGTTGGCTCGAGGCGGTCCACTTACTCTCGATCTTCTTCCTGAGGCGTGGGCAGACAACGAACCACACGAGGATGGCCGTGAGGATGGCACAGCCCACGGAGATGAGGAGTATGCCCCACCAGCGAATCCCATCGTAGCCCAGGACTAAACCGGCCGTGGGGGGGACAAAGGGAGAGACAGAGGCCGTGTTGAGACAAAGGGGAGCCCCGATCTTAAACATGCACAGACGGGCTCCAGATCTTCTGCTTTACAGATGATTCTTTCTTGGGGGTGGGGGGTGGAGAGATGGGAAGTCCACCCACAGCTGTGCTGCTCTAAAAAAATTTTTTAGCATGTACTTTATAGCGCCTTACAACAGCTGCCAGGACGGCACAGGGAAGGAAGCTGGGGGAGGGAGCGGGTGGATGGCGGAGTTGTGAAATTTACACTGTACGCAGCACGATGTTGTGAGTCAAAGCAAGGGAGGACGATTTTGACATCGTTACACACACAGTGATGGGGCAGGACACCTCACCCACAGAGGGCTGCAGGAGAGCACCAGGGGGCGGGGCCAGTGCTAGTCCCCATGGTTATGCAACAGAACAAACCAGGAAAGGTGGTGGTGGTATCCGCTATGACTCAGTAAGGTCACCCCACAACACAATGGAGAGAAGTAACCCACAACTCACATCGTCAATCTAACCCCACACTGCGGGCTCCTTGGTGATTAAAGGGAGTCTTTCCATTGAAATACAGATATAGGGGAGATACGGTGGCCTCAGTGGCCATCAGCTGGGTGGAGCGTTTCATAACCTCTTGGGAAGTCTGTACCTTCACATACCAAGAAACCACCAGCTGGGCCCCTCAGATAAGTGCAAGTCAAGTGACCAGCAGGGGGCGATCTGGGCAGCCAAAGCACGTGCTGGCTCCCGCCTAACGTGGCCATACCGCCCTCCGTCCTCCTCGGATCTCGTGATAAGTGTTCACCAGAAGTCACGAGGGGACGGGGCGCTGAGCAGATTCAGGGTCTATCTCAGCGATGCCACGCACTTGCGCTGCTCAGATAGCGGGATCCCAGAGTGTGCCGGGTTCGAGGGGCCGCTTGGCAGCTGCTACATCGCCGGAAAGAGACCAGAGGCTCTGTCCTGAAATGACCTTCCTGTACCCACCACTCACTGTCCATGTTCAAGAGGAGTGTGAAGCGCTGAACTTGGGAAATAACTGGGAAAGCCACAGTGGTCTGGCAGGCAAGGCAGGCAGAGGAGGAGACAACAAGCGGGCAAGCGGCTCTGAAGCGCACCGCGGAATGTCGCGCCCCTCATCCAAAAACACCCGTCTGCCTCTCTCTCTCGGGAAGCCCGACAGACAGCTCCGCAAACAGCTCACCGGCGCAGCCCGGTCTGGACCGGAGCTTCCGGGCACCGTGGGTCAGCGCAGGCAGACTTACACACTCACCCCACTCAGCCGAAATGACCGCGGGCATCTGTGCGCGACGGGGGGCCATAGGACAGAGTGACGGGTTGGTCACAAGTTACTAAGTTCATAAAATGTTTTGCAGAGAAAACATCGTGTCCTTTACTCTTGTCTGCCTTCGTTTCTGGTCTTTATGGTTGTGAAGTTTAAGTTATTCTGGGGACAGGAAAGAGTGGAAATGAAAAAGGCTCAGAAAAGCATAGAAGGAATCGTGTGAAAGAGCTGCGAGTCCTGAATTCAGAAAGCATTTGGCCGGACATCTCTGCTCTGCAGAAATAACACGATACTTTAAAGACCCGGTGAAGCCTTGTTAAATACTCCAGGCCATCTCACAAGGCACAGACTTCATTGCCACACGGTACGAACCACGGAGATGCTCGTACTTTAGAGCAAAGTCCAGTTTACAGGTGACCGCCACCGTTAATGTTAACCAGGTCGGCGCCAAGTGGGTCAGTCAGGGCACTGAGACGTGGCCATTTTAAGGAACTAAATCCTTTAAATGGACGCCATCGAGTGCTTAGCTAGCGTGGTGCTAACGCTGGTGATCTCCGGGTGTTATTTGGTCAGTGTCTGCAGGATGGTCATTAGTTGCCATTTATTCAGCTAACGGTACACAGAAAATTAAGGAGCGGCTTCCGGGCAGGTTAGAGAGAAAAAAGGAGAAGGCAGATTTAGGGAGCAGGCCGGACGAGGATGGGGGAGATAATTAGGGGTGAGGGTCGGGTCTCTTCTGCCGAGCTCAGCTGCTGCCCTTGGTCCCGCAGCACTACCTCCGAGCTCAGCTGCAGGGATTGTCAACTTTGCTCCTGGTGATAGATGTTCATGCAGCTTTTTTTTGCCACTGTAAACATACTAAAATGAGGCTAAATGTCTTGATTCAAACTCCTCTTGCAAACATACTCAGCGTATATGAATCTCTCCTGCTCCCAGAGACCATCAGGTTCAGCCTGTGTGCTACGGGGGCTGATTAAATGCAGAGGTAGGTACTTCAGGTCCAGAAAGTAAAAATCCAGACTAAGAATTTGTTTCAACCAACCAGATCAGCATAAAGAGTCACAGTCACAGAGTACTCAGCTGGTTGGTTGAAACTAATTCTTGGTCTGGATTTTTACTTTCCGGACTTGAACTATCCACCTCTGTTTAATGCTTATTTATAAAACAGGTGTATCAGTCTCGAGTGAAACCGTGTACATCTTAAAGTTGGATTAAACAGCTCCCAGAAGTTACCCTGGGAAGCTCCTGTACTTAGTCTTCTACCTAGTCCTACTTGTGACAGTCAGTGTTAGTCTGGACTCCTGAATCTCAGTGGCTAAAAGGTGTGTGTGTGTGTGTGTGTATGTATGTATGTATGTATGTATGTATATGTGTGTGTGCTAGTCTTGCCACACACCGGCCTGCAGCCTTCAGTAAAGGACCCAGGCCAGGTGACTCCTTGAATAGGTCAGTCCTGCAAGTGAAAACAAGAGGAACGAAGATTGTGTGTTTAATAGGGGCTCTCTAAGGCCGGCAACCGAGAGAAAGAAAAAAAAAAAAAAACAAAAAAAAAAACACCTGCACAAATTATAAAGACCGTAACAAATTTCACAGAAGCAGTGACGCGTACAGTCAACAGAAAAATAAAATAAAAAAACATTAAAAACTCAAGCTGTCCAGTCAAACAGCTCGTAAATAAAAGATCCCTACTGACAATGCACACCTGTGGCAGATTCCGCACTGCTTCCTCGTTAATACCTGTCTTTAATGAAAATACACACACACAAAGCCTGGCAGAAGCCTTCACAAAAGGTCCCCCCCCCCCAAAAACGAGTCATCCACGAACACCGTGAATGCAACCGGCTCCCCATGCAGGGAGGCGACAGACAGCTCTGCACACTTACGTGGGATTCCCGTGAACAGGATGGAGAAGAAATTGATGCCCATCGTCACGGCGTAGAAGACGGGCAGGGACTTCAGCCCGTTGGGGACGGGGTCCTCCTGGGGGGGGCAGAAGGCGTTAAATCAGATGGGGATGTGCGGGGTCCCCCAAAACAGGGAAATTCAATAAAAATTTTTTTTTATAAAAATCTGTGACTGCGACCAAAAAACTAAATATGCCAAAAGTCTCATATTCTGTTTGGTTACTTATGGTTAAGGTTAGGGCTGGGTGGTGGTTAAGGTTGTCATTGTTGGGATTAGAGTTTTGAATGATGTCCACAAAGATACAGAAACTGTCTGTGTGTGTGTGTGTGTGTGTGTGTCCTGACATCCCGTCCTGGGTGTAGTGCAGCCGCCCAGATTGGGCCCCAGGCCCCTTGACCAGGGTGAGTGCAGAGAAGATGGATGGCTCTTTCTGAGAATGTAACGCGGCTCATGGTCTGCATTGCCGGTGTCCTTGTGTGAACAGCCAGCACCCTGAGGTCCCAGTCACTGTGTACATTCTGTACAAACCACCCCCCCCAACACACGCCAGGAAGTCTGACTAAGCTCTTCACATGGACTTCTGGGGCAGATTGCAACATGGCCCGTTTTAATCGGGGGGTGGGGGGGGTTGCCAATGGCAGGACGACATAACCCAGGACAAAATCTGCCTTTTCCGTTTTGTGACCTTGGTCAAAATGCTGGACTTCGCTCCAAAACCCATTATCCCCAACTTCTTTAGGGAAGAACAAAATATCGGGTTTGGACATCTTGTCGGAATTAACTCCTGTTACTTCAGCGTAGCTCATAAAAGGATTTTTTTATCCTTTATTTATTTACTTTTTACAAATTCATGACTTCCCACAAAACCAGGGTAGAAAAGCTAAATACCCATTCTGAAAGAACATCTCCACATGACCTGTCACGAAAAATAAATAAATTAAAAAAAAAAAAAAAAACGCACCGGGAGCTATGACTGTCTCAACAATGAGTTTTAACCCGACGCCGCTTCTGGAAGTTGCTATGGAAACACAGCTGACACAGCGACAGTGAGTAAGAGGCGAGTCGTGGGGGGGGGCAGTCTAGCCCGCTGATCATAGGGACTCAAGCCTTGGTGCACAAACGAACGGCTGTTCCAGAACAGCACGTAAATACCTGCTTCCTGCCAGCACCAGCTAGAGACAACCCTCATTTTATGCCCCACGCCCCCCAATACTGGAAGGGCAACAAGAGCAGCATTCAGACTGCACCAACAAGTTTTCCTGTAGGCACCCACTCCACCCCTCAGTGGCGTGAGAGGAGGGGTGATTGCATAACCCATTTATTAAAACCGCTTTTTAAACATCTGCCAAGTAGGAACAGCATAAAACATTACATACAGTTGATTTATTAGAATCCCTGACCAAAGGAGCTCCAGAACCTATAAATCAGGACAGGAAAACGCTCTCCTTAACCACCGCGCCACCTACCGTTCCATTTATTTATTTTTGTAGCTGTGATCATATAGTTTTAAGGTCAAAGTTTAACAGCCTCTTAAGACCGACCCAGAAGGGGGTTTCAGCTCTGTCCTTAACCTGTGAGCGAGCGCATAGCCAGTCTCAGAGGGAAATGACCAGTCATGGCTCGTGGGAACCCCATCTTTCATATCAAACTATTAGCAGGTAAATACGGACACATGGTAGCATGGATGAGAAGGAAACTCAGAGGGCCACATTTCGCCGCATTTTTTCCCATATTAGCAACACGTGCTATTATTTAAGCATCACTTCCAGGCGGATACATCTGTGAAATGTTTTGTGGCGCTCACCCTTTGGTTTACGAACTGCATGTCCCCAATCTCCCTGTCATTATGCTTATCAGTCTTCAGACAAATGCTTATCAATTGGCTTAGCAACAATGCCGTCATTAGGATAAAGAAATGTAACAGGAAAAAAAGAGCTCTTTATGATTACCCATTAGCTAAATAAACCATAAGATAATAACCAGGTAATCTTATCCAGGAAAACACCCCCAAGTAAGACCTATATTAAGAGGAGTTTCACATCCTTACCTTGTTCAAGATGTACTTGCGGACATAGTAGAAGAGAACAGCAGACATGATACCAGACAGCAGAGGAGAAAGGAACCAGGAGGCCACTGGAGAGAGCAGACAGAAGAGTCAGAACCTGACAAATCAGAACCTCACACACCAACCAGGAGGCTCCAGTGGGACCACCATTAACACTAAGAAAATTCTAGCGTTAAGGAAAAAGTGTATGATGATGCTCATTTTCGCCATCAAAGACAACCAAAAAGAGACGTTATAGCAATTTATCAAAGATTTTTACTGAGAAACAGTCTGTAACTTGTTCACAGTAATCCCAATTCTGGCTTTTGAAACAAGTCAAGTTCTTTAAACCTTCTGTCAACATGTCTGCTAAAGGCTTTCCTCCTTATGGCTAAGGGCTCGGCGTGTACTGGACCCTGCAATTCCATCGCTGCTATGGAAGCGGTGAGGCTGGGATTGGAATGGCGGGGGGGGGCACTTACCAATTCTGAGCAGCTCCAGCCAATGGACCCCCTGCTGACCCTTTGCTACCAGGGAGAAACCAATGGTGGCTCCCACAATGCAATGGGTTCCAGAGATGGGGAGCTTCAGAAAGGAGGCCATCAACTGCCACACAGCAGACCCTGGAATGGAGACGTGTCGGAAGTGACGTTTCTGGGCTCGTCAGCGGAACGAGCACGGACGACCACGGACGACTCCCTCGACGCATGCTCACCAAACATGGCGCTGATCGAGCCGGCCATCAGCAGGGGTTCGGAGCCATTGTACATGTTGACGTCGATGATGCCCTTCCGGATGGTCTCGCTGACCTTTGCCCCCAGCAGGATGGAGCCCAGCGTCTCAAACACCGTGGCCAGGATGCAGGCCTGCCGCAAGGAGACCACGCCCGAGCCCACGGCCGTGCCGAAGGAGTTGGCCACGTCGTTGGCGCCCACCGAGAAGGCCAGGATGAAGGCGATGATGAAGCCCACCACCACCAGCCACAGGTAATCAGACAGCGGAGACTGCGAGGCCACAGCTAGTGTGGTAGCCATAGCCAGCGAGGCCAGAGTAGTCGATTCCATCTCTAAATATTAACTAACCCTTTGAATAATAAATTAAGTTATTTTTATATAAAAATATATATTCTTTATCAAAATTAGAATTAATTTACAAAAAAATGAGGTACTAGTGCTTTGATGCTTTCAAAATAAATAAGTTCTGCAGGTTTTTACTTTTCACCTACAGGATTCTGATAAATATGTAAACTAAAATAATTTATTTGGCTCCTTTTTGGCCTTAAATAGAAGCAAAGGGATGTGATAGGGGGTTAAAGTTACTGCTATCCCCTGAGCAGACAGATAATGTTCAGCTCTGTGTAGCTTTTTGAGACTAAACAGCCACAACAGGCACCCATGTTGCAGCCAGGACTGTGGAGAAGTCAAACCGCATCCTGAAATGAAGAGGGAGAGACATTAAATATATTATTCTTTTTTTTTCTGGAAGCACCATTAAACACATAAAACGCTCCCCCGGGCATTGACGTGGACTGAACCGACGAATGCCGAACGGTGGACAGAGCACAACAAGGTGACGCCACAAGGGCATGGTGTACAGGCTGCTACAGGGCGTAAGTCTTCTGAATGGGCTGCATTATCATGATCCTGCCATTCACACTCCTCTAGATCGCAACAGCTGATTCTGTTGACAGCCTTCTCCCCATCATTTATAGGGCCATGGAATAATACGTAAATATGGTTAGGCAGCAAAAGAGACTCTGGCCCGCGATGCCTTTGGGATCACGTCTGGCAGATTTCTCCCCGGTGCTTGCCATTCCACTGCCAAAGGAGTGTTAATGTTGGTGTTGGCAGGTGTTAAAGGCAGGTTGAGCTACAGACAACGGCAGCCAGGCGCAGATTTCCTCAAGATCCCTGCATTAAATAAAAATTGTTTCTTAACCTGTAATTCTTGTTCAGCCTGAACTGGAACATCCCCTATTCTAGAAATAATCTATAGATCGTTTTATTACGTACAAAGGTGACAAGTTCCTAATCACTCATTACTATGGGGAAGCTTGACATCAGTCTAAAAGAAACGACCATGTGACAGAATTCATAAATCCATTTAATTCTGGCCAAGACAGCAGACAGGGGACATTGAGGGCTGGAATATGTAATGCGCTGTACCTCCAGTCCCACACCATATGCCTGGTGCAAATCTTAAAGTGAACCTTCAAAAAATGCATTCAAAATACAAAACACGAACCATTTAAACCATCATTTTCATCATTTAAGCCGCGTTTTCAGTCGTGTGCCGCACGGCCTTTTTGTCCTTAAAGAGCTGCGGACATATGAGACATCTTTAGAAAGTGCAGACGGAAACTGGTCGGCCGGCACCCGGCTTACACCCATCCCCCTTTACTTAGGTATAAAGGACGAACTTCCTCCAAAAGGCGGATGATTAACAAACTGTATTCATTTGACGAAATATAGATACTTGAGTTGCATATTATTTTTTATTTGAAATATAAAAAGCATAAATAGATATAAAAAACGTGAATTCCGAATTCTGGTGTTATCAATTTGCAGCCGATCAGTGAATTTTCAACCTTGCCCTGCCTGATAGATACACCACATTCTACTGGAACTTACTGGAAATGATACATCCACAACTAGCAAAGCGGGAGAACACCCGGTACTTTGTCATGCACATTCATAAACGAAGCTTGTCAGGAGATAATTACCCATAAATTCGCTTATTTTACTACCATCCGAAACGCTCTGATCACGTGTTTTCGCTATGATGCAACTTCGCGCTCATCATTCTTACTTTAGTCAGTCATCCCGGTTATTTAGTGAAAATTAAATTTTTAGAACATTACATGTCCTTTAACAAAATACCGCAGTTCGTCCTAATGAATTGTCTCGCCCGCTAAATTAAAGGACCGGGCTGACCAGATAGTGACATACTTATTGTCAAAAACCGAACGAAAAACAACATATATTTAAACTAAAAAAATAAATTAAACATACTTACCAAATTTAAAAACGGCTATTTGTGAAGAATGAGAAAATGTCCCGCTCGAACTGAAAGAAGCGCGGGAGAGACCTCGCTCCGGAAAATGAAAGTCACCGCAGCTCGCAGCAAACGCTACCTAGGAGCTCCGGGAGAACTGTTAGGACGCTCCCTAAACTTCACGCTTCTGTTTGATAAATTTTTAGCTTTTCGTTCACCGAACGACCCAGACCGAGTCCTCTGCGATTTGACACCGATCGCCTGCGTCCTTATAATTTATGTCCCAGAAATGGGAGGAGGCTGAGTGACTCGCCTCTGCGCGTCACCGCGATCCGACATACCCGCTGCTCAGTTAATAATCGATAGCGATGCGTCTCCCAATTTTATTGTACATATTCCACATAAGAAAAAAATACAGATTAAATGAACCGGCTGTCCTTTGGTTCACTCCGTTTTGCGACCCGCCACAACATCCGCATCAAGCCGAATCCGGAAACGTATTTAAACCTGTACTGAAGTGCTTATAAAAACTGGTAACAGCACACACTTACATTTATGTGTGCATGGAAAAAAAAGCGACTGAGGCATCAGCTAAAGTGCTAATCAATCATCCCATTAGCAAACCATTGTAATTAAATTTGTAATATCCAGGTGCATATGCAGAGCTATGAGTGTTGAATGGTTTGCTTTACATGCACGTATATCTGTTTAATGCTGAAGGGTACGGCAAAGGCTGTCGCGGTATTTCCACTGACAGTGTCGAGTTTCACGTGAACTGTCAGTGTTAAATTCTTCACTTTGGTTTGCATAGTGGGTGGAGGAGCATGATAGTCGACATTCCTAACTTTTCTATGATTTTTAAGTATTGTATCATTTTACAATTGTATACTTGAACTAATCGCTAATTGTTATCCATAAATGTTAACTTATCTATAAATATAAAATGATATATGCTTTTTACATGCATATTGCCTTCAATCTAGCACGCTAATGACTTAATGACAATAAAGCTACGAAGGGTTTATTTAACATAAAACGCAACATACGTGTGTCTGCGTATGGAACATATTAAGTAACAGTTTAAATAACTCTTAAATCATGTAATCCAGAAAGGACACAACTTCCACATTTTGATCACTGAGTTACTAAATAGGTCTTCTGAATGTACGCAGAAACCTGACTGGCAAACATCACATCATGTGTCCAACGAAAAAAAGAAATGGTAACGGATATGAATAAAAATCGTATCGGAAATGAAAAGAAGTGGCATTTTTTTTGCTCTGTTTCATGTCTGAAGTACAAACGCAGTAGCTAGGTACAGTATTACTTATACGAAATCCCAACACAGGTCAGTTTACGTTTACCTTTTGTCTACATTTTAAAACTACTGGCAAGCATCATAATTGCATGGAAATTAAATATGAATGCAAGGTCCTCTGCCGGAGACTCTTCCATTAATTTGGATTTGACAGAGATAGCACAGACGGTACACTAGCGTCCACGCCGGCAGCGCGTGATAGCGCTATGCTCCGGGTCCTTTGAGACTTCCTTCTTACGTCATAATCAAATAGAAGGCGGAGTCGGATTTCCAAATTAGGTAATGTCGCCTTAAGTCGCAGGGGTTTGGCCCGGATAAACCCAGTTTATGCTGGACCACGAGGTATGGAAGTAAATGCCTTTGTGAGACGGACGGGGCCTTTGATGCATACCAATTTTAGATGGTTTAGAATAATGATGAATGGATTTGTTTTATTTTCCCCTGGACAATTGTATCCCTTTCAAAATATAATTAATTTAGCGAATAATCTGTAACAAAAACAATAACGAGATGTGGTTGTGTGCAGCTCAGTAAAAAGGCAGCTTGTTTTTTCATGCATTACAGCTGCTCTGACCAATAGTTTTCTAAACTCATACTTCACCTATAGACTGGAAAAGTGCCTGCTAAATAAATTAAATGCAATGAAATCATGCACTCAACAAATACGAAATTGTTGATTAAACTATGGCGCTGGGGCAAGCCATAGCGGTAAACACAAGGTGTCTTTTTAAATCTCAGTGCATACCGCACTTATAGGTGGCAATAAAACCTTACGCTAGAACATGATGTACAGATGATAAAACCGTCCAAATAATGCCAGCTTTTTCTACCTGAATGGGTCAAGGAGATTAACTATTTTAAATGCATTTTCCCACACACGTATACCCGTCTGTATTGTTGGATGAATTCTGGGATTTATTTTAACAGGACAGAGTGAGGCATAGTTAATTTAGTACGCAGATAGAATAGCGTATCGCAGTTATTTTAAAGATCCCCACACTCCGGACCAGGAAAAGAGGATGGATAAATGAATGGATTTTAAATGCATGCGAACGGGACACAGTGTAATTCAGGTAGAATCACCTGACCGTTTCTCTCTCTCTCTCTCTCTCTCTCTCTCTCTCTCTCTCTCTCTCTCTCTGTTTTGCCAAATTCCGGAGCTACTAACAGCTTCTCCAGTAATGAGGTATTCGAGCAGTTTGCAGACAGGAGAAAACCACAGGGAAGCACAACAGCATCCCTTATACACACAGGCCCCAGAAAGTGGCTGGGTTGAGCAAGTCCTGGGTTTGAGAAAAATTTGAATCTTTGTTTTCAGTGCATTAACCGTTAGATATAATGAGCAGTCTGTTGTCTGCTTGCTGAGAATGATGGGTTTCTGTGCAGTGTTTTGCCGAGACCTGCCACAAAGTACCATCCGTATAATTCTTCTCAATTTATTTTATTTCTGTAGGCAGTTTCACAGTGTCTGGGATTTGACTTTAGGGGAGGAATTTGGTTAAATTGCACTGGGACGCTACGGGGGAAATTTCTCACTCAGGAACATTTGCTAAGCTGTAACTTCTAGTGTCAACGCATTATTGAGTGTAGCTGTAAAATTCCCATAAATACTGTATCGATTTTTTGCTGGAGTCGAGCGATGGTATCAGGGGCAGACGTATGATAAGGCAAGGGTAGACAGGCAGCGGAGACCTGCAAAAACCAGGGGCAGAAGACAGAATTTCTAAAAGTTACATTTAAGGATACAACATAATATCATTTAAATGATAGCAACATGTATTCTATTTGCATTTTAGTGACAGTTTGCAGTACAGACAAAGTTGCCCCCATCCCAGCTGTAATGGACTACATTGAGACTTCCCAACTTTCTTTTACCATTGGAGTCTACTGGCTGTTCACTGCCAAGCAAACTGGCACAAAGTAACAAGAAGGAAATGGTACAAAGATACAAGAGTAACATTACATCTCCCAAGTCTGATACTGTCTCGCTAGAGTGGTAGACAACTTGTGAAAAGACGTGGGGAGAATGTATGTAAAAAACTGAGACTAACCTCAGCAAAAGAGGGAATGGATAAACTACTTAAATTTGACCAACTGATCTTCTGGCGTGATACACCCCTCCCCCCCATCAGCAAATCTTACCGACAGCATTCCTGCCCCCACCCTGACTAGTTAGTTTCACCACTGGCACCCTGTGCTTTGGAATATTCTTTATGTTCCATTGTTCACGATTCCCTCTCATTTCTCTTTGGCTCCGAAAACTCTCCAATGGCCCCTTAGGGGGTCCCCTACCCATGTCAGCCTAGGGCCCCCAGAGAATGTAGCCCTGCCCTGGTTGGAATAACCCCCAACACATGAGGTAGGGGATGCAGGGAATAAAAACTGGAAACTGTGACCAGAAGGACGCAGGTTCAAGTCCTGGTATTTGTTCCCTAGCCTTTTGTAAATTCTATTGGATAAAAATGTTTGTTAAGCAATAATAA
This sequence comes from Hippopotamyrus pictus, assembly GCA_026781145.1. Classification (NCBI taxonomy): domain Eukaryota; kingdom Metazoa; phylum Chordata; class Actinopteri; order Osteoglossiformes; family Mormyridae; genus Hippopotamyrus; species Hippopotamyrus pictus. Next base: position 5,074,653 of record JAODLC010000044.1, read on the forward strand.
TAATATTATACTGCTGGCAACAAAAAAAGGGGACTGAGCTGGACCATACAGCCAACATACAACATATGTTTCAGTTTAAACAACAGTGTAACTGGCATGCAGACTGTTTGACATTCAGAGTGTGTTGCAATATCACATAATTAGAGCACAATGTACCATAACTCTGTAATAATGGCATAAGGTGACATGGAGCACTAATCTGAAAAAAGCGATAAACTGACTGATTCGTTATGAAATTTCAAGGCAGCTAATATTGCTTCCCATTGCAATGCAAGATTTTTTATGTTTTTTGTGTGCCTGGTAAATCTGCGACAACAACGCAAGAAAAATAAATGTAGGAGCTGAGTTATTCTTCATCTGTCGATCCGTCATCCATCATAAGTTTCCCTCAGGGAGCTTCAAACAAGAAGTAACATAAAGATCCAGTTCCTTGTACTCCGGTTCCGCTCTTAAATTTTTCATTTGCTAACAACGAACTTAATTGCACCTAGTATAATGGCACTGCCACGCAAGCCATCCTATGGCCCAGTCACCCTTTTGTAGGTAGCTGACTACTTGTGGTGCCCAAAAAATGGCCTCTTCAGCTGGTGGCGTGTGTGAAGAAACCATGTATCTGAGGACCCTGTTTGTTTTGGTGGAAACGGTGGCCTTGATTGAAAACTGCAGAGCTGGAAACATATTACTAATTAAAAAGTGCCCCTTTCTTGACAATCACAGATGGTAGCTTTAACTGTTATTCTAAACAGACAAAATGAATAGCGTAAAATTCACAGAAATATACATTTGTGAGCTGATGTTCATTGTTAAAGGTTCTGTAACAGTTTCTCAGAATAGTTGCACTGTTTGTGCGTTTGCTCTATGACTACCTCAAGAACTTAATTAAATATTATCCCATATCTTGTGTTGCATTGCTTATTTTCTTTTACTGATACCCTATTACCCTGAAGAAATGTCTTGAACACCATCTGGATTCATGACAGAAGTAATCCAGAAAATGGACTGAAGATAATTTTCTACAGGCCAGGAAAGTTGTAGCAAGAATTCCTGCACTTAAAGTTACTTTATTACCACACTTTTTTATCTTATCTTATAAATTACCATGTTTGTACAGCCTGATAAATGCAAATGAAACCTGCACCAGCCGCTCTAGGATGTGAACCAATAGCCTTTTCTTGGGTTTTTTTTTTTTTGCTTTACATCGCTTATCATTCGCGACACATGTACCCGTCCACTTGCTGACACAGTCTGTCCCGCAGCACGTTCGCTTGCGTCACCTGGTGCTAGATTAATTGAGCACTGCATCGTCACACATGGGCCAGGTCCATGGGAGCTAACCAGGTGAGGACAGTACATGGAATTAAGAAAGAGTTCAGGACTGGTGAGAAGAGAGCCCAGTAATAACGGGATTGGGTAAGCTTCCTACAAATCAACCACAGAAGCTTCACAGGACTATCAAAGAGGTTCACCTCCGCGAGAACCATCAAGGACTGTGCATCCTGACACAAAGAGCGGCACAGAACTTGTGCGCTCATATGGTCCGGCTTGCTAGCAGGACCGAACGTGTGACCAGACTGGGCTGGCTGTGTCAAAACTGTCTGATTGTTCGAAATACACGGAGATACTGATGTTCTGCGTCAATATCATGGATTATCTGAAGGAAAAAAAGAGCATATTATGTAAATTATTCATTATTAGTAGTATCACACATCGTGATGTACCGATGCATTCCTGATAACTCAGAACTTGAAAATGTCCAACCTCCTACTTAAAAAGTAGTATAGTACAGCTAAACGAAACGGATTTGTAATGCTAATTTACACAAGCGAATGCTAATTCTGTGAGCATTTGATGCTAACATAACACGGCGTTTCTCACAGACGTGCTAGGAAAGTAGCACAAAGTAGATCATAATGTACACCATGGGTACAGTAAATAATTATTTCTTTGGGTTTATGTCACTGTCTCTCTCCAAACCCAGCAACACCATTACCAAGTAATTCAAAGTATGCTGGACCTGGGTTGTAACTGGTACAGCCCGGTTCTTGTATCCTAGTGGAAAAGCACCATCGATCTTCCATTTTTATCTTATGGACATCTGGACCAGCTCTTCACTCTGTAGTCACACAGAACAAAAGCTTCTGTTGTGCTGTTTTGTTGCGGTTTCCTTTGTCGTCGTCTCTCTCTAAAGAATGTTTACATGTCACCACTGTAAATCACATACAGGGAGATGATGACCTGAGAATGTGTTTGCTTCAGGCATGTTTACTAGTCTTACCAAGGTGCCTTCAACTTTTCATTAAACACGAAGCATCTCGCTCACAGTGGGTCTGCCTCAACAATAGCCCGATAATTACATTGTTTAGCTCTTGTGGCGCCAGGCAACAGGCAGTATAGTTTCAGAAGGCTTTTGTTTATCAACATGCATTAATTACAACTTCAACTTGCCCCACAGGCTCCTATCAACAATGCGGAGAACAGGTCTCCTGTGGGATCATGGGAAAAAAGCAAGGACGGCAGGTCGGCGGTGATTAAGGTCCCGAGAAGGTGACCCCACTGTGATTCAGGTTTCTGCTGGACCCTCAGACTGCTTAAATATCCACATCTAAGCAGACCAGCATGGGAAAAGAGTCCAGAGAGGATTATCTAGGAGCAATGGGGATTCTCGGGTTTGGCTGTCATCCCAGTGTAAAGCTCGTGATTTTAGCCCTTCCATGTAACTTGCCTCTTATTCAGTTCCACATACTCCTAAGCTACAACCATTAACTGAAAAACGTGCTAAAACCTGGATTTTCACACCCCTTCCCATCTTATCCCTGACCTCACTTCCTGTGTGAACACGTACATGACTTTGTTATCTCTCGTCATCTTCACTCACTCTTCGTGGATGGGTCTTATTCATCATGCGTGGCTTGTTTGATCTATTTCAGACCCTCGTGTGATTCCGTTCTTCTCTGAAACAGCCAGGAGTCAGTCGCTGCATATGAATCCATCCATATCTTATCCTTTTTGTTTTTAAATTCAAGTTTAATTCCTTACCTCTGTAACCCAGGTTCAAAAACAGCGTTGGCACGAAAGCACACCGTGGTGCGTGAGGGGGCCTCACTAATCGCACGGGGCTGATGAGTCTCTGACGTGTATTTGCACACCCCACAATTAGGCATCAACTGTAATTCACTAATAATAATCATCCATTAATAGTAAAGCTAAATCCAGTCCTTGCAGTTCACGGAAGTCAGTGGAACTGAGCAGGCAAAATGCTGAGTCCACTGGTTTTATATTTTTCCGAACTGTTTTTTCTTTTGTTAGCTTGACATGATCAGGAGAGGACAGTTCTCCGACTGACCTCTGACCCCTGGAGCACTGTCTAAATGCCCTGTTAAACTTTATCTTGGGTTTATTATTTTAACCAGGGAAACAAAAAATGATGCAGAACATTGGCAGTGACCATTTTGCCAAGTAAACAAAATGTTCTAAAATGGAAAATAAATGTGTCTGAGTAATTTGTGGTTTGTTTATTAAATACAGCAATAGCTAATAATTAATGCAGTAATATTATTCTGCAGTCTACATAGATTAGACAATGTTTCAGTAATAGGACAAGTAGCACTAAACAGCAGCATCGGCTAAATAAAGTAGTTAAAAATAAACAATTACATTAGTAGTAATTAAAATAAGAAAAATAAACAGGTGATGATAATTCTCCTCATGGCTGCTATGAAACGCAGCTCCTGAATACTGTATGCTTGTGCTTACAGTTTGTTTATGAGATGATGAAGCTGATGACTTTCCCTGGCGCAGATGCACCCATTCCCTGGACGTAAGCGGTTCTCACCTTTCTCCACAAGGAGTTAGTTTAAAATAGGAGGTGGTGAGTTCAGGATGTGAAGAGTTTGACTTGGCACCGTTTGCGGAGCCCAGATCACATGAATGCGGAGTGACACGGACAGTCTTCTGGTACCTGTGTGGTACCTTGTATCTGTGTGTTCATTAACAGGGGGATCATTAGGGCAAAACTGGACATTTCCGCACACTGTTTCTAAAATTTAATGTTAAAAGTTAAAAATTACATATTTTTTTACTTATTTGAACTCAAATGACTATTTGGAAACTGTGTAAAACAACCTGCTTGTTTGACTTCATTAATACAACAGAAGGCCCAATTTTCCAGCGATTGACCTGAACAACACAGCTTCCTGAGGTACAGACAGAGAGCTGTTTGTGTGTTAAATGTGTTTAATATTGAAAGATTAAAAAAAAATGTTAAAAGTTTTTCAAGCTAATCTGCATCATTATTTTTAATACAGAATTTTAAGACAATGGAAGATAACAAAATAGGGAAAAAAAAAATAGGATGCACCCAAAGGCGTTTCTACGGAATAAGGTACATAAAGTCAGCCAAGATGCTCTCACATACATAAAGTAAGATCCTGGTTTTCAATAAACATTTACAAGCAGCAAAGACTGCAATTTGCAGGTCGGCTGGTCTAAAATTGGCTGCTAAATGTCGAACATCTGCGGCTATAAGGAAATTGGAATCCTTTAAACACAAAGAGAACGCTGGAAAGGCCACCAGAGAAGGTTCTGGAAGGCAGGAATGGCCTTTTCCCTGGTTGTCACTTGTTCCAGCCCGACTGACGGTCCTGTTGTGTAGCCGCCCACTGGTTCCCACTAACGGCATGACTACACTCTTCCCTTTTCCAGGAAAGCCAGCGGCATTTGCAGGTTCTTCTGGCGACGCCACACTGCCGTGGCCCCAGCGCTCTCCCCCACAGCCTCGATGCTCCCGTTTAGCGCAAACGGAAAACAGGAAATGGGCTCTGAGCTGAAATAGTGCGGTTTGCCGTGTCTCACCCACGCGTGTCCGCAATTATTCCTACGGCTGCCAGACCCGTTAGGCCAAATATCCCAGAGTCAGGCACACTTGTGATCCCTGGCATCCAGGAGGAGAGGTGAGGGTGTGTATACATGCAGGCCATGCCGTCTGGGGTTAGTAAACGATGCCTATATATAAAGCGCACATAGCGGCCAATCGCATTTCTGTCTCGCAAGCTCATCGGCCTGTACCAGAGGAAGTCAGCTACAGTCATTCAGTATTTGGTCCACGCTGCTCAAAACTCATACCAGCGTCCTGGAACAACACAGAGGGAATGTCCCAGCTGATCTTCTACCAGGGAGGACAGACAGCCAGGCTTCCTGTGATTACAAGATGGTGATAGGCTGATCTGTTGTGTGACAGGATGACATTTCAGGGTCATGGTTTCAGGGTGGAAGACTGCGCAGCTCGAAAGTAACTGCGAAACGATAAACGTGCAATGGGATGTCTGAGAGCTTGCGGAAGCCGGGAGGAACCTGAAGCTCGCTAGACATGGACGATGGACGAAACAGTAGAGAACTGGGCCGTCTATGGTTTACGGTCTGTCTCCAGATCATGGATGAGGATTGACTTCCTTAACAGCAGCACAACGTCGGAATGTCTGACAGCAGCTCCATCAGACGCCTCCTGGCAACAGTGACGTTGTGACACTGATCACTGCACCCAGCTAGGGGACGAGTCTCATCTGTTTAGCTGTAGCATTTTCACCGGGGGGGGGGCTAACTTAAACCTGGGTAACTTAAACCTGGCTAACTCAGACCTGATCCATAGCTGACTTACATTAAATCCCTACATAAACACAAACCATAGACTGATGACCAAAGTCATTCTTATAAAATCCTTAATAAATGCCAAGCATTTGAAAATTACTATTGCTTTAAATTGCCCATAACTGATTGTAAGGGCATTGCTAACAAAGAGAGACATTAAATACAGGTTTATGGGGTAATTAGCATCTCTGTGGAGTTTAAAGTGAAATGCATTCCCTGAGGATCTGGAACATTGACAGATGACCTCGCTATCCAAGTCATTATCATGGAGGGGAGCCACCAGTCAAAATCAGCAGCTGCGACGTGTTATAACAATGCAATTTTATTTGCGTTCCTTAGACAGGAAGTGTTGGTGTAAGGATTTTAGCAATACCCACGATCTACTACCGAAGCTGTAAATTTTTGACCATGGTGTTAAATAAGTAATGACGCAAATAGCATTTCTTCATTTTTATTTATTTAACAGGTGCTTTCATCCAAAGCGGCATCCAGTTGAGAGAGGAGGTCAGCCAGTCCCTGGAGCAATTAGGGCTAAAGGCCTTACTCAGGGTCCCAAAGGTGAAGGCACTCTGTCAAGCCTGGGAACATCAATCTGGCGACCTTTCATCATATGTGGCCTTAATCCACTGAACTACGATAACGCCCACAAACGGAGGCCGTAAGAATGATAATAATAATAAACGGGGCTACAGGAGGTCATTGGAAGCGTTACAGACCACATGCTGCTGTTTGATAGTCATGATAAGCTTGTGAAAATGTGCCCCCTGCACCCCCCGGGGTGCGTCAGTTTGTGTAATAAGAACGAAATGAGGCCCTTGAAGCCCTCAGAATTTTGCACCAGCTGGAAAAAGGTTTGTATTGAAACTGATCCGGGTTCAGCGCCTGAAACCTTAGCAGTGTTAACACGCTGACTCAGAGAACATGTTAATTACCATGGCCGCTGCTCCACAAATTTATGGGCTTCTTTTTGAGCCTATGTTGGCTTCCAGTATGCTGAAGATGCCCCCCCAGCACGATAACATGCTAATGCTGTGAAAACGAACACGGCATAACTCCCCCGGGCCCCACGAACTTCAGCAAAGTGAGGCAAAGGGTTTTTTTTTAACAAGTACAGACACAATCCCTACATGACTGACAGCTTGGTCACATGACCACCAGATATAAAACTTCCACTCCTACCCCTGCGGTCTTCAGGTCTCCAGGTCTGAAGGCTTTGTGCATTTTCCTGATGCTTCCCTGCCGGTTGGAGCTTTATCATGATTTTCTTTTGAAGAGTTTAGTTTTTTTTTTGGCCTTTTAGAACTGGAACTGTTTGGAAACACACAATTGAATCAATAGGGCCACCCAGGGCAGTGTGTGATGTTTTTCATCGGAGCCGGACACCCATGGAAAAAGTGGAGCGAAACCCACCTCTTTGTTACTCTGATATAAAAGAAAATAGATGTTATTTTGGTTGTTTATTGATTGATCCTCAGTACCCAGCTCTTTCTAGAATCATCATATGACAGCAGCTCTGATCTTCTATGTATTATAGATTCCAGGCCTGCGCTACCAGTGAGAAATCAATTTATTTTACCATCATCTTCATTTGCTCAGGTGCCTGCCAATGTTTTCATAAAGTAAAGCCTTCAGCGGGGTCTCTGGCGATAGCGGTTTGCATATTGTAACGTGATCCGGCCAGGGCAGGTGTTTGGGAATGGGAGACGATCCGAGAGAGGAACACCAGGAAGCAGGTCACCCTGCTTTTAGGCCGGAGCGAACTTATGCAAAACGGTCGCAGCCGAGCAACGCGATACTGGCATGCCTTTCGCTGTAGTAAGGGGAGGCCGGCGAGGTGCTCTGGGGAGCAGAACTCAGTGGACCAATGGCATGCCGGGGGTGGAGTGAGGGCGGGGCCAAAGGCAGACGGCGGCTATGTCGCCACAGTGGCATGGGGCCCAGTGGGACTGGAGTGTGGGCAATTCTACATGAAGAAAGGACAGTTTTAGAGAGTGGAAAGTGCCCAGATGCGAAAAACAGACAAAGAAAAAAAAGGTGGGGAAAAAAACAAAGGCTGGAAGGCTAAAATGCAGGAAAAATACTGGGCTTTCGAACGTCAGTGTGACATTCAGACACCGCAGGAATATCCCTGGATTAGGTAGCAGGTACCTGGTAACACATTACTATCATACAAAGGATCTTCCACGACTATTTTATTTTGGCTTTCAAGTGGGTAAGGAGATCAGATTTCAGTCTGTCCTCTTTTATGTAGCGTGAACTACAGGCAGCCAGAGGGAATGAAATAGACAGAAACTCCCAGAAGGGCAATTGACACAAAACCCACACATATGCACATGGAGAGCGTGCGGACAAAAGGATCCTTGCAGATACAGAAAAGATACAAGAGAGGCGATCCTAAAAGCGTTACTAGCCGCAGAATGTTACTTGTCAACATCAACATGTGTGTTTTACAACTTTTGGTTATTCAAGGTCATTGAAGTTTACAACGGAATTCCCCCTTGTGGTGTCCAGCCACTCCCTCACATGTCCTTAATCACTGCATCACCTACTGCTCATTCTGCCTCTGTGAATCTCTGGTTTTAATCGGAACCCAAATTGGCGTAATGTAAACAAGCCTGGTCATCCCAAAGTCCTGGTTCTGGTGCACACTAGTATGAATCGCTCCGCGGGTGTTAGTTACCAAGTGGGTGAAATAATAAGAACGAGATGATTGAACAAAATGGGAGGCCTCACTCTGCTGGGTAATTATGGAATCACCACATGGAGTTTACAAACAGGGTAAACATGATAGTTGAAAGCAACCTCTTGAGGGACGCACCACAAAGGGGAAAATCCATCTGCATTTAAACCGGTTACTGAAAAATAACAATAATGGTGACAATTTTGTAAAGTTAGTTGAACTGGGAGGATAGGTGTTTGAACTGAGCAGTGGAACCATCAAATTGTTCATTGGGTAAATCTTACATTTTCTTGTACATAAGTCTTAGATGTTAGCACATAATTGTATGAAACTGTTTAAAGTGGCGTCTCACAAAGAATGCCTTATATAGTAATGATTTTGGGAAAAGAAAGCTTGTCCCTTGTACGGCATTGTTTTCTTTCTACCCTCCCAAGCTCATTTCCATTATAAAGCAGAAAAATCTAGAAAACAACAATAGCATAGTCCAAACCCACAACAGCTTCTGCCAAAACAGGGAGCACAGATATGAAAATTCACGGCTGGATTTGTCCACATGTTGTACTACGAGTCTGACCTGAAGAGGATTTCTAACTTATGTAACTAGTGCCCACAGAGCAGGTCAAAATCAACACAGACTATTACGAAATGTCAGTTTGCTATGATTATCTTTGCTGAGAGTCTAATCACCAGTTACATTTTATGCACACGTTACATTCTATAGGTATACACATTTGCAATCTATTTGTAGAACTATCGATTTTAGAATCCATGCAAAACTCTTGATCACGTTTGGATTTAATCTATTCATCTTTCATTTTGCCCGTTACAAACTGAAACTGCCCTTCCCTACGGAAAATGTACATATGTTTGAGTACGCTAACGAAAACTGGCATCCAGGATCCCCTGCTTGTAGCCTTGGGGATCTATGAATTAACAGTAAAAATTGGATGGAAACATATACAGTGCCTTCCAAACCCCTGGATTTGTTGTGCAACTAAATTGTTTTTAGGAGACACAACAAAATTACAGTCCCACGTAACTATGTCATTAGCAGGAAAATACGCCACTATGGAGTAAAACATTTTCAAATGGCTGCAAACAATACCCCGTAATCAGTAAGGTGGGGGCTGTTCGCTGCCATGCAGCACACACAGATTGCACGGGGGGGCACACACAAAAATAAGCATGAAAATTCAGGTCATTGCTTATGGGAGGACTGCAGGAAAGCAGGTTGTAACAACACCCAACCGTTCATCACTGGATTAGTAAGTAAGAGCATAATGGCACTGAAGTGAAAAAAACACATAATTTAATATCGTCTCATAATGCAGCGATAATGGTGGGTAATTAGGAAGCTTGTCTTCCAGGGGGAATGGATACCTTTATGTTCTATGTTTTCTCCGTATTTTAATGTAAACCTTGCGTACTGAGAGTACTTCGCGTTTTAACATGCGCGCATATTAGGTACGAGCGCCGATAATTGACGCAATTAGGAGGCGGCACTTTACTCCACGCTAGTAACACCAGTGGCCTGTACTACGAAGCGGGGTTACTGGCTTATCGGGGTGACTTGTCGGATTTAAGGTAGTCTGGGCAAAATGTAAGTGGACGAATATGAAGTCCATTTAAACTGTGGTACATTAAATCCGACAAGTTACCCCGATAAGCCAGTAACCCCGCTTCGTAGTTCAGGCCACCGATCCCTACCACATTTACATTTATTTATTTCGGAGACTCTTTTCTCCTTAGTCACGTAGGAATGAGAATGCAGGGTCAGTCAGACCCTGGCGCGTCTGAGGTTAAGGGCACAGAGTTCTGCCCCCCTGAGCCGCACAATGGCCAGAACAGAATGTGGCAGAACTACCCACCGAACCACCAAGGCAAGCATCCAGCTTTACGTTGAGTGAGCTTAAATTTATTTGTAAATAAGGTTTTTGTAAATGTCAAGGCTAAATATCCCCCAAGGTCAGCTTTCATCTATGAAAGGGGATTTAAAGGATTACAATCAAAGTATTACCTGGAACACTTACTTTACTCTCTTTCTCTACCTCCACCCCAAGCTCTATCTTTCTCTCATTCTTCCCTTTTCCCTCTCTTTTGGCCCCCAGTCTCCCTCAGTCTCTCTCACACTTTCTGACTCTTCCTCTCTTTCTTGCACTCTTTGACCCACGCTCCCTCTTTACTTCCCTCCACCCTCCTTGTCTTTCTCTCCCTCTCTTTTTTTCTACACTGCACTTTTAGTGATTCTCTCTCCATCCGCACAACTGCAGAACCTGGTCTAAACTAGTTCCAAACATTGCACAACCTCTGGGGATAGCTGTTCTTACCAAACGTGCTTCACATGTTGAAATAGTCTATCTGAATTTACCACCCGTTAATTCAAAAATGTACTCTTCAAGGGGACGTTGTCTTTGTACTCGTGCCAAAAATAGTCCTGCAGCGTTAAGCCAAAATTAATTGACATTCAAGTCATAAACCAGGGTATTCAGATACAAAGTATTTTTATATTTAAAGGAATTACATGTTTAATTTATATAATATAATTTCAACAAGACATATTCTTTAAATAAGCATACATCTTTCTAACTTAGTCGTTTTCAAAAGTATCCATAATGCGAGTGACTGTTTAAACACCTCAGGATAGTAAATTGCTATAGAGCAGTTACTATTAGATGCAGTTTATTATCAGTAGAGGATATGCCGTTATGTTAGCGTTAAGTTCTTAATGACGGTGTCCTTCCCCACTGCGCCATCGGCTTGTCCGGGCTGCTGTATTTTACTGGAAGGTGTTCAGGTGGTGACGTCACCGCTGGTCTCACGGGACATGAATTAGTGAGTAAGTGAATTGCGGCGCCCTCTTGTGGATACTGGACAAACCGGTTCGTGTCCTATTCATGGGGAAACGCACGTTTGCTTGCACGCAGTTCAACGTTTATATTTAGCAGACCACGGGATTTGAACCGGACCCGGGGAGCCACATTTTAATAATGATTTTCACTGAAACTGTCAGATTAGTTATGGGAAAGGACGAAAAACCTAGCTGAGCTCATTACAAACATTCCCAATAAAATGTGACAGTGCTGTCATCCAGTTTGACCGCCAGAGTAGTTCTGTTTGTCATATACGAACAAAACGTTTAATTTTTATTGCGCTAATTGAAAAGTGTAAAGATTAAAAAATGATTTTGAAATTGTTAGAAAAGTAGATATGACGGATAAATTAGTCAGGGAGATGTTGCAAAATATGAGACGTGTTTCTAGTATTTAGTTATTTGAACAACAGCTCATGCTAGACACAAATATTTTGATAATCTAGAAACTTCAGTCAGGGACAAACAGAGTATGTCCTTGAATGGTGGAACTCACCGGTCTAGGCTCGCTTTTGCCTTTTCCCTCCTTGCTCTTGCATACTTATCTTTACTAGCTTGCGAAGTTCTAGGCGTGTTGTCTATGCGAGTGTCTCATTGCAGTTTAAAAAGTGCAAGGAGGGGATCCTGGTGCAGAGCAAGATATTTCATCTGGTGCACAAATTATCCAGCTGTATACATGGGCAAATATAATTAATCTACGTTACGAAATGTGCTGTTTATTATTATTATTATTATTATTATTATTATTATTATTATTATTATTATTATTATTGTAGTTATACTTACATTTACTTAACATTTCAATTAAACAGTCAATTGTTAGCAAGGTAGTTATTTTACTCCTGTCCACTTGGCGGAGACAAACCATCTGGAAGCTTTTAATCCGGAAGGTGGTAAAAGAGGAGAGAAACAGAGGAAGAAGTAGCAGGCAGCTGCTGGAAGTGATTCTGCGGCTTGCTGTGCGCTGCGGCGCTGTCCTGCAAGATGCCCCCCTTCGCTTCGCTGTGGGCCGGCTGTGCGGCCCTGCTGGCCTGCCTGTCCACCGCCCGGGCTCTCTACTTCCACATCGGGGAGACTGAGAAGAAGTGCTTCATTGAGGAGATCCCGGACGAGACCATGGTGATCGGTGAGCCCTGGACGGCGGCCTACCGGCCTTTTAACTCCGCTCTTACTCCATATTTAACCTCTGTCTGCTCCGCATTCACGCCGCTGCCCTGGCTACTGAAAGGGTTTTACTTTTTGCCTCCTTTGGCCGGTATGATGGTGCTGTTACATCGGGCCATCGGGGCAGGTGTATGTCACAGGTGCTGCTCCGCTTTGCCACGTATTTGCTTTTCGGACCCGTCGTTGTTGTCGTCCTTGTTGTGATTATTAATAATAAATATATTTAACGGGTTTATCCTTTTGTCTGTGTCCGATGTAACATGTTTTTCCCACACGGAAATAGGTTAATCTGTAGACGGTTAGAGTGTAGTTCTAAAAATTACTATTTCTCAAAACTCAACCAATCACTATAGTAAAATCTGTCTTTGACGAATGAAATTTGTTGTGCTTGTCTGTCACTCAGGGAAGTACAGGACCCAGCTGTGGGACAAGCAAACTGGGTCTTTTTTGACCTCCACACCTGGCCTGGGGATGCATGTTGAAATCAAGGACCCAGACACCAAGGTAAGTACCCCCCCCCACCCCCCAAGTACAGATTTACAGGGCTGAGTGGATCAGAGGAGTTTGTGTTCAGGCAATCATTTGGCTGGGCTCGTCCCAAAATAGACTGATGTAGGGAAATCTTTTTTATGAATTAACTTGAGTAAAATTTGTGAGGGGAAATATGCAGTTGGTGACCCAAGACATGTATCAGGGTCATTAAATATGTTAAGATAAAACAAACATTTACTAGAAAAAGCAACACTGCTATGATAGATATGTGTGAAGCCACATCTTAATTTGTTACTGACACGAATAAACGAGACCAAAGGACATTATAGGTCAAATCTATTATGACTGACACATAATGCCTAAATTAAGATGGTTTTGTGAAGCATTTGACTGTGTCAAGTGTCAATTCTAATAACTTATTAACTAGTAAGAGCTAATTCTGTATAGGGGAGTGGAAGTAGGAGAAATAAGTGTGCATTTCAACACCTGTTGTGGGTGGGGTTACCATGTGCTTTCCATAACTGGTTTAGCCACTTCGTATTGGTTGCCAGGGGGTCTGACCATACAAGTCAATAATCCTGCCTTCTGCAGTTTTTCGAAAGCTTTGTCGACAAACAAAGAAACGAAGGGTGGTGTTTCTCTGATATGCGAATCGGTCTTTCCATTCTGCTTCCCGTTAGATCGTTCTGTCCAGGCAGTACGGCTCTGAAGGACGCTTCACCTTCACTTCACACACTCCAGGCGAGCACCAGATCTGTCTGCACTCCAACTCCACCAAGATGGCACTGTTCGCAGGCGGAAAGCTGGTAAGCAGGGGGCGGCAGAGAGCAGCTTCCCAGCACACTCGCACACGACACCACCCGGTGACACAAGCCAGGTGCACCTTTCACACTACAGGTGAAGCATGGCCATTTTTAAGTATATCTCCCTTCCCCCCCACAGCGAGTACACCTGGACATCCAGGTAGGAGAGCACACTAACAACTACCCTGAGATTGCAGCCAAGGACAAGCTGACGGAGTTACAGCTCCGGGTCCGACAGCTACTGGACCAGGTGGACCAGATACAGAAGGAACAGAACTATCAGCGGGTGAGTCTGGCCAGAGGGACGGCATCGTCTAGCGTCCCTTAGGGGTGTTTGTAACACGTTCATGAAGCATAGACACGACACATTGTTTTTTCTTTCCCTCAGAGATATTGTTTGTTTCATAAGGATGAGCATGTACCACGTCTTTAACCAATGTTTTAACGTCATGATCCTAATAGCAGTTATGTACATTGTCTTTGTCCTGTGTTGATTTTTTTAATTAGCACTATTTTGTACATTTTCATTTCATCATTTGGAATTCGTACAGAGATGCATCCTGAGCATGATTTGGTCCTGAGAGTTTTCTGGGCTTGAAGGCTTTCTAACCCGGCGCTCTGCTTACACTCCAGTACCGCGAGGAGCGTTTCCGGATGACTAGCGAGAGCACGAACCAGCGCGTGCTGTGGTGGTCCATCACGCAGACCATCATCCTGCTCATCACTGGCTTCTGGCAGATGCGGCACCTCAAGAGTTTCTTTGAGGCCAAGAAGTTGGTGTAGCCGTGCCCCCCCCCCCCCCCAATACTGCCGAGAGCTCTGACGAAAGACCAGAGCCCACTGTCCCCCCTTCTCTGATTCTACCAAGAGCACTGCAGAAGGACCGACTTCACACTTGCACGTTCCTGCATGAACAAGACACTGACAGACTGATGCACACAGACACATTCAGAAATACGTTTCACGTCACATGACATCCAGAAAGACAGCAGAGTGACTTCATCATCCTGGAGTATAGGTGTGATCAGAGAGTCTGTTGGAAACACATAATGTCCTCCATGTGAAGGCGGTCGGAGGACACGTCCGTTTCACACTCGGCAAACAATTTAGCCCTGGTGTTGCTTAGTTTTCACAAAAAAAAGCTTATTTACATTCCATATTTCTTGTGTTGTAATTATTGTGTGAAAGGCCATTGTACTAAGCTTTAAGAATTAAGTTAATATGGACATATGTAGAGTTAATTATGCTGAGACATTAGTGTGTGGTATCTTAGATAATTTGGCATTCACAAAAAACACCGCAGTCACGGCAAAATGTGTGCAGTGTCGGCTGATTGAGTCAGATTTCCACAAAGCTTCATAAAAGTTTTTTTTTTAATGTAACAACAGGAACGGTTGCTTGGTATCATGCTGTGCAGTCAGGATTAACCGTGTTTGTGCTGCTGTGGGCTGGTCAGCCAGCTGGCAGTCCTGTCGTCCCACACAAGTGTCAAAGATCCTGCTTTGAGGACTTTAAACAGAGATTAATATGGATGTAGGCAACACTGAAGAGGGAGGAAACACTACAGCTCAAACACACTGTACAACTAAAGCCTAAACAGCAAGACTCTGGCTAGATTTAACGTCTCGAAGAGGTTAGGAGGACGTATGAGTCACCAGCACAGACAGCTGGCGGCAGCTTGCGAACCGCAAATGCTGAAGAACACTTCAAACCAATAAAGGATTTTCTCAAAGCCTGAGGATTCACAGATTTGAGCCTGAGTTTGTGTAGAATGGCTTATATTGTCGATTTTGTTGTGATGAATTAAAAATGATTTTGAAACTATCGTCATGTTTCCCGGTCATTTGGGCTGCATGTGGAATAAACTAAGTGGGTATATATATATTGGGGCAGACATGGAATATGGCATCGTTTCACCCGCCGTATTCTTTAACAGATGGCAAGCTCATTGGACAGATCTTGTGTAATTTCTTAATGAAAAGTTAAACCCACCCCAGCGTTTCGTTATGGCTGCATTGCTAGAAATGTCCATCTGCAGTTTCTAGGTCAGGGTTCTCCAACTCCGGTCCTGGAGAGCTACCGTCCAGTAGGTTTTCTATCCTACCCGGCTTCTGATGAGCCACACCTGTTCTCAGGTAAATACCAGGAACAGGTGTGGGTCATCAGAAGCCAGGTATGATAGAAAACCTACTGGATAGTAGCGCTCGAGGACCGGAGTTGGAGACCTCTGTTCTAGGTACTCCCTCAACCCCCCCCCCCCGAGAAACCATCAAGCAGCCAGTAAGCCACAATGATTATCTTCTTTATTTATTGTATCTTCACATATTCAACCCAAACTTATGAGATATTACTTAAGAGATGTAAAAATGACACTATTCTAGTGCCCCCCCACCTCAAAATTTAAATGATATGAGTGTTAAATGGGTGGCATCTCACTAACGGTGATGACAGACATTTACATATGTAGAAATTATACTTCTGTTAGAGGAACAAAATGTACACTACCTAAATAAAACCAACTTACAGTGCCATAAAAATTTGATTAATGAATTAAAACCTCTTCCCAAGTCAATTCCTTCGGCGCACTCAGCCTTCTCCGAGCTCAACCTGAGCATCCATGCCCCACCTCCCCCATTCAGGCAGACGCAGAAGTGATTTTCCCTGAAGCAGACCCCACCTCCTTGAAGCAGACCCCGCCCCCTCACGAGTGCAGAAGCAGGACATGAAGTTGCAAGTCGAGATGCGAGAGAGATTCCAGGATGTCTACCCGAGAACGCGATCGCTGCAATCCAGTGATCCGATTACCTGGCGCTGAGGTTTCAACAATGACAGTATTATCATTTACACATTAATCTCACAGATATAAGTAACACCATGTGGAGTTTGGGGATGGGGGGGGGGGGGTAGTCAGTTTTTTCCAGTTGCCAAGCACCATGCCAACTAGATCCGCTCTGAGGTGCCGTTCGATCTGTGATCCTGTCGTTGGACTGGGCTCTGTTCCACCTCCCCTGGGGAAAACGACAGCGTCAATATCGACAGGGGGCGCTGTCTGCGTTTCACGGCGCTTTCCTGGCCGAGGCCGCGGGTGAAGGTGCTTCGCCCATATAAATATCTACTCTTGATGCAAAGCGCTCAAGGAGAGGAGCGCACCAACCTAGGACGCTGAGGAACGCCTTCTCAGCGAGGGAGCCATGGCATCACACAATTAAAGCTAAATGCTTATTAAAGGCTTTTAAACTCTTAATGTGATCAGCTAAAGGCTCCGAACTGCACCTGTTACCCTCCGGCACTTTCTGTAGCCCCCCGGAACATCCAGGTTCAGTGATCGGACACGGCGAGCCGCTCCATCTTCCCGGTGGCCTCCTCAGCCCCTACCTTCGGCCTCCTCTCGGGGCTGGGCGTGTTGGGGTAGTCCCGCTCCCCGAAGATGGTGCTTCCCACACGCACATTCGTAGCACCCACTTCGATCTGGTCCCCAACGTCAAAGGGGTTAAACAATGTTAATGTTTATATTATACACATTTGTTTTACTTGACAGATTATGTTATCAACAAGCAACGTACGTTTTTGAGAAAGCAGGGTCAGACAACCCCAACTGGCAGTTAAGGACCTTGCTCAGTGGCCCAAAGATGAAATCACTCTGTTGCCCATGGGATTCAAACCGACGACCTTCCGATCATGGGTACAGCAGCCTTTTCTACTGAGCCACACGCTGCCCAGAATAGTCTGCACTGGCCATGATTCGAACTCGGAACGACTTGGAAGGCAGCCATGTTAACCACAATACTTCCAACGGATCTATTGTTCTGAAGACACATTATGTTTGTCCAGCAAATAAATCCCTTGGGCTCTGCGACTGTTGGTGGGAAGCCTCAGTGTTCAGAGGCACAGTGTTACAAGGAGAGTGTGTCAGCGAGCGCGGGATACTCACTGCGTGCTCGAAGTCGGTGGACATGCCCATGCTGAGCTCTACCTCTCCCAGGGGCAGCTGCAGACTGTCGCACACCTCCTGCCGACGGCTCAACAGCATCTGCAGTAGACCCACATGGACACACCCCAGCGTCTTGGCTCAACAGAGCTAAATATCTTCAAACAAAAGAGCCATTTTGCCAAGGCTTGAGGTGATTAAAGCACGTGCACACAGCCAACCCCCATCACAGGAGGGGTGTGTACCTGAAAATCAGGGTTGGGGCCCTTGCTGAGGTCATAGCCGTAACGGCCAATAGTCATCAGACCCATAAAGTGGAGGGCGGGGCACTGGGACACGATGTGTTTGACCGTTTGCACCGTCTCCTCGGGGGGAAGCCCGTATTTACCTAAGGATGAGAGGCGGTGAAGGCCACAAACACAGCCAGCAAGCAGAGACGGCTGTAATCGCACACCAGGATTATCGTCGACAGGGAGAACTAAAACTAAGAAAAGCTTTTCGTAAACCGGAATAACGTAAGATACAGAAATATAATTAAAAAGGTCAACTGAACGGAAAATATAAATATTGTTTCTGAAACTAAGTAAAATAAAATGAAAAATGTCAAATATTTTCCATTACCGTTTTCAATACTATGTAGCTAAAGTAATGATTTGTCTTTACCATTAATACCAGGAAAAATTTTGCCCATTTTACAGACGTTACAGACAGAAATAAAACCACTAAAACTCAAACAAAAATTTAAAAACTAAATAGAAATATCTTAAAAAATAAAACTAATAAATGCTAGACTGAAAACTAAGACTAATTCAAGTTAAATAAGACCTAAAAGCTCAATCATCTGAGGAACATTCCGGAGAGCAGCGTTGGCACCAGCAAGGCTGTGACATCACGCAGGCAGGTCACTCACTGTCCTCCCCACTGGTGTTGATCTGCACCATGACCTTCAACCTCTGAGTGTTGGCGGCCCGGAGTCTCTGCCAGGAGCCATTAACCCTGTCGGCCAGCTTCACCGAGTCCAACGTCTCCACCATGAACAGATTGGGCACACCTGGGGCAGGAGACGTGGGTGGGGGGGGGAGGGAGGCAGGCAGCAAAGAAACAGGGAGAAGACAGAGACATGATAGAAGGTGGGGGGTGACATTTATTGACTTGTTTTGGTGATTATATCCAAGTGATTATATAACTGGTCTACTCAGGCTTATTTACAGCCTTCTGCCAGTAAAGCAGATTGCAGGAAAAAGAGTCACGGTTACACCCCTCCACATTTCCTGGAAAGAGCAGTAAAATATCTTCCTTTCATCAGGACTTTCAAATGCTCTCTTTTCATACTTTCAATCACTTTCCATGCTTAAGCTGTACAGGCCACTTATTGGGTCACCCAATTAGAATATATTTGCATTTTAATGTAGTATGAAAGCAAAAATGAAACTCCACATTCATCCTAGTAAAAACATGAAATATTACAGTGAAACAACTGTGGAAAACTCATGAGGGGGCACTACTCTCAGTCTCCGGTTTCTCTGGGGCGCTAAAGCAGAACTGAATTATGTTTAAAACTGTCGCGTCAAGGACAAAGGCAGCAAAAATGTAAATGGAATTATTGCTTTATTTGCCATTTGCATAAGTATGAGTACAGGCACATTGTAAGCTTCTCTTTGCAAATCCCATCTTGCTCTCCCTTGAAATATACACACACATATATACAGTTGAGAACAGAGGTGGGTAGTTTGGGTCCAGAGAGTAAAAGTCCAGACCTGGATTTCATTTCAGCCAGTTAAGAATAAAGAGTCGCAGTCAGAGTACTCAAAATCTTGGTTTGGACTTTTACTCTCTGGACCTGAAATTCCCA
>JAODLC010000044.1:5132831-5150921 GCA_026781145.1 Hippopotamyrus pictus
TTAATGAGGCCTTACACTAAAGAACCAGGATCTTCCCAGACCAAAACAACTAGACTCCCATCCAAACACTGGCCAGAGCAAATCCTGCTTAGCTTCACACAGACTGCCCAGTCCAAACTGCAGGTACCATGGTTGCTAACAACTTCAAACACTGATCACTGACAATGTGAGCTGGAGCCTTAAGAAAGCGACTACATCAGTTACCTACAGCAGACAATAGGAGGGGGGCTGGCCAGATAGCTCAGTGGTTAGCACTGCTGCCTCACAACTAAAGGACCAGGGTTCAAGTCTCCCCCACCCCCATAGCTCACTGTGTGTGGGGAACTTGCACTGTCAGGTAGTCCCCAACACCCTTGCCTATAGCCTGAGAAAACCAACAGCCAGATTTCAGTCAGGACATCACCCCTACTTTTTCCAAAAAATACCAAACCCTTAATGAGGCCTTACACTAAAGAACCAGGATCTTCCCAGACCAAAACAACTAGACTCCCATCCAAACACTGGCCAGACCAAATTCTATATAGCTCCATACAGACCAGTCCAAACTACAGGTACTACAGTTGCTGACAACTTCAAACACTGATCACTGACAATGTGAGCTGGTGCCTTAAGAAAGTGACTACATCAGTTACCTACAGCAGACAATACAAGGGGGGCTGGCCAGATAGCTCAGTGGTTAGCACTGCTGCCTCACAGCCCAAGGACCAGCACTCAAGTCTCCCCCACCCCCATAGTTCACTGTGGGTGTGGAACCTGCCCTGTCAGGTAGTCCCAGATACCCTTGCCTATAGCCTGAGAAAACCAATGGGCAGATTTTAGTCAGGACATCACCCCTACTTTTTCCAAAAAATACCAAACAACCCTTAATGAGGCCTTACTCTAAAGAACCAGGATCATAAGACCAACTAGGCTCCCTTCCAAAAACTGGCCAGCCCAAATCCAACATAGCTTTTCACACAAAGTAGTCAGTCCAAACTGCAGGTACCAAAGTTGCAGACAGCCTGAAACACTAATCACTGAGAATGTGAGCTAGAGACTTAAGAAAGCAACTACATCAGCTACCAGGGTTCAAGTCCCACACACAATAAGCACACCAAACTTTCCAATACACATATACTCTATAGTTGCTTGTAATTATTACAAGCAATGACATTAGTAGAAGCATAAGTCAGTATATCTATTCCTCTTTTACAAAATGGCACACCCCAGACATTGAGACAAACCATTGTGTGAGTAGTTTTACTTAAAAAAATACTTTAAAGTAAATTTAAAAGTAAGTACTTAGTACTTTCACTTAAGTAAGATTGTTGATATAGCACTTCTACTTTTACTTGAGTACATATTTTCCAGGATATTTGTACTTTTACTTAAGCACTAAGCCTCAGTAGTTCCTCCACCACTTGCCAGAAACCCTCTTTATTAAAGTAGCTTCACTGAGTATTTAGAATACACTGTTCTAGATGATACAGATACCAGGTTTATATAAATTATAAGAATTATTCTGAATTAAAAAATAAATTCTCATTCCATGGCTCATGAATGTCATATTAATGGACTTAAGTTATACATTGTATTAAGAAAATTAATTTAATCATGTGTACAACGTACAGTTAATTCTTAACATAACATATTCATATTAACATCAAGTATTTCAGTATTTAACACTGTTCAGTCGCATAATTTTGGAATTTAAATAATAAAATATTTTATTGGTGAAAATGTTATGAAATCCCCCAGTTTATGTTTCTATCACATTTTCTATCACCCTTTGAAATGAAGCTCTCACCTAAGTAATTAAAACCTGGTGGGTTTAGAACCCCAGAGAACTTATTATTTTATTAAATTACATGACACTTTATATGTTTCAAGAGGTACTATTTCATGAAATGTTATATTTTAATAATCACTGATGAAGCTTACATTGCTGCATTTGTTAAAAAGAATATGTCCATCGTTATGAGTACTAATTAACTCTTATTTATCAGTAATAAAAAAATATCCATTGTAATCATAAATCAAGACATAAAGATTTAAACTATTAATTTAACAAAATATGAATTTGGATTAATAATTTTTGATCTCTACACCTTTTGAAAGCACATTATAGCTGCAAACAGTGTTCGAGAAAACATACCATAGTCCGTGTTCACACGGAGCAGCGCCGTAAGACTAGGGAAGGCAGAAACTACACACCCCACAATGCAATGCGATCGTTGTCATGCAGGCACCTTTTCCGTGTTTTTGTCGTCCAAATGCCTCGTTTAATTCCTGTGAATGATTGTTTGTCCTCGGTGTCAGTTCGTCGATGACGGTTTATCGAGGTTAATTGGTGCGGCAGTAATTAGTGGTCGCGGTAAGTGTTAAGACGTCTGCATGCCACTTGTTCTGAGCTTCTGTTTGGAGTACCCTACTTTATCTGACACAACTGCTATACTATAACCTTGAGTTAGGTTTCTGTTCGTACTGCTGCCGAAATTCTATGACATGGACGGCATGCCAGTCCATTACGGGGCACAGTCATATACTACTGGCGATACAAAGACGCCGATTAGCTTAAATGCATGTCTTTGGACTGCGGGAGGAAACCCGACACGGAGGGAACATGCACACTCCGCGCCCAGAGAGCAGAGGTGGGATTTATACCTACAGCCGTGCGAGGCTGTCAGGCCACCTCGACATGCTATAATGTTGACTTTAAAGTATTTATAACGTTTTATAGGCTACCTTAAATGTGCCTAGCAGAAGTTATAGCTATATAATTAAGTTATAACTATATAAACTTCAAAATAATATGACAAACATATTTAGGAGACACCGTAACCTGTCAGTCTTAATTTGAATTCTGCTTATTAAATTAAGTATTACTTGTTAAAAGATAATTCTTAACGTTGGAGTATAAAGTGGATGAAATTCAGTTTTTAATCTGGTTTAATAAATTGTTATAGCTTCTTTAAATGCCTTTAGCTCGGGTGCTTTAAATTACAGCACACCTGCTCTATTGATCCTGAGTAAGTAGCACGTCAGATTCTTTTGACGTATACAATATTCATGTAATACCGTTTTCAGTTATTGTTCTGGCTTAATACTGGACTGTGGTGGGTGATACACATCTAAGGACTACTGTGGGTGTGATATTATGGAGTTTGTGCTGTTTGCTGGTTCAGTGGATGGTACTGTCCCCTCACACCTCCACAGGCGGGATGTTGACTCCTGCTTGCGATAGATAGACTTTATTGTCGTTGTACCGAAGTACAACGAAATTTTTTCTATGCCAAGCCTGAATTTAAAAGTAATATACACATATACACACATACATACCTACACATTTAATAAATACATAAAAACCAACATCTAAAACAATAATGAGAATAAAAGCGTCTCAAATCTTATTGCACGAATAGCATATTTACTGCAGCTGAATGTAACACAGTGGGAGGGCAGTGTTTAGATATATTCAGCTCAGTTATGGCCCTTGGAAAAAAACTGTCCTTAAAGCTAGAGGTGCGGACTTTGAGAGCTCTGCAGCGCCTCCCAGAGGGTAAGTGAGTAAACAGATGATGACAGGGGTGGGTTGTATCTTTCACGATGTTAATAGCTCTACGGAGGCATCGGGTTCTGAAAATGTCCTCTAGAGAGGGCACTGTGCTCAGTGTCTTTGGAGTTGTGGACAGGCTAACCAGGACCCATTTTATTAGGCTTTCTGGATTTTTATGTTTTCTGATTTATGAAAATGTGCAAAAGGAACAAGGCATCAAAATTTGCCAATGGATTTCTGCCATTTACATTTTATTGATTTAGCAGATGCTTTCATCCAAAGCACCATACACTGTATTTCAGCAGGTCAGCCAGTTTGGGGTTAGGGGTCTTATTCAGGGACCCAACAATGAAATCGCTCTTTAAAACTATGGGATTTGAACCGGCAACCTTCAAGCTCATTCCAGGAAGCGCAGTGGCGGAAGCTTTGCCCGTGCACCTGGCACACACCTCTCCCTGCTTGCGGATGACTCTTGCTCTTGCCCTGTGGTTTTCTCTGTGCCCGTCTGCAGATGCGCCCACCATATAGGCTGGCGCTGCGGACCCTGGGCCTCCGAAGAGGCCACTCCTGCCCCAACTCCTCCACCCTGGACTTCGTTCCGGCCAGTTCCCCCATCAGCTCGCTGGCCCTGGAGCGAATGCAGGACTTCATTTCCCGGTCGAAGAGGCTGTTCATGATCACGGGTGCGGGGCTCTCCACCGAATCCGGCATCCCCGACTACCGCTCAGAAGGGGTGGGGCTGTACGCCCGCACGGACCGGCGGCCCATCCAGCACGCGGAGTTTGTGCGGAGCGCTAGTGCCCGTCAGCGCTACTGGGCGCGCAACTACGTGGGCTGGCCTCAGTTCTCGTCCCGACTGCCCAATGTGGCACACCTGACCTTGAGTGGCTGGGAGGCACGGGGGAAACTGCACTGGCTTGTCACACAGAATGTGGACGCCCTGCACTCCAAAGCGGGCCAAAGGAGGCTCACCGAGCTGCACGGCTGCGCGCACAGGTGAGTGTCGCGGGCTTCCTCATTTATGATCAGGTGGTCACTAGGTCGAATCCCGACCATAGCAGAATAGCCACATCCTCATTGTGCCCTTAGCAAGACCCTTAACCCCACAAAATGGTCCTGGGGTGCCAGATCAATGCTCTGGTGCTGTGTTCAGAACCTAACATTATTTTCAACTGATTATATGTGTGTTCATGTCTCACAGGAGAGTAAAACGGGATGTGCTGGTGTTTACCAAACCGGTCCTCGGGGACCCAGAGCCAGTCCAGGTTTCTTCTTCCTCCAAGCTCTCTCTGCCAGAGAGCATGGGGCACTAGGCAGGGGTAGACTTCACTTGTGCCATTTCTCACAGCAATTTCACACACAGGCCAACTCTGTGGGCAGATTAGAGACACCAAGCAGCCTGACTTTGGTTTAGCAGGTGGCGATGTGGCGTGCTTATCAGCTTATCTGACCATGACCTCCGTTTGCACCTTGCTTTTAACAAACTGGCCCATTCTTTCTTCATTCCGTAATCTTAGCATGCCCAGGGAGGGGGGGTGTTGGGCAGCCAGTCGGCCTTGGACCCCCACAGGTTTTTTTCCTCCCTGCTTAGGAATTTTTGGTTCCTCTCATTTGCTGATTGACTCTCTCTCTCTCCCTCCCTCCCTGTTTTTGTATTGTTCTGCGTATATGATGTATTATACCCATGTAAAGCGCCTTGGGATAAGTCTTGTGAAAGGCGCTATACACAAATGAATTGAATTTGTGTCCTCTTGTCCCCCCCAGGGTGGTGTGTCTGGGCTGTGGCGCACTCTCCCCCCGGCAGACCCTGCAGACCCGCTTGGGGGCTTTAAACCCCGGATGGGCGGCGGAGGCGGGGGGCGTGGCCCCGGACGGGGACGTCTTCCTGACCGACGAGCAGGTACAGCACTTCCGTGTGCCGTCGTGCGATGCCTGTGGCGGCACGCTGAAGCCCGACGTCACCTTCTTCGGGGACACGGTTCACCGAGACACGGTGGGCTTCATCCACGAGAGGCTCGCTGAATCGGACGGGGTTCTGGTGGCCGGATCATCGCTGCAGGTGAGCCGTCACCTTCTGACATGTGACCTTGGTTTTGAGATCTTCTAGGTCAGTGTTTCTTAACCCAGTCCTCAGGGAACCCCAGACAGTGCATGTTTTTGCCCCCTCCCAGCTCCCAGCCAATCAGGAACACCGAATACTTGGTACAGATGCGCTGGGAGCTGAGAGGAAGCTAAAACATGGACTGTCTGGGGTTCCCTGAGGACTGGGTTAAGAAACACTGTTCTAGGTGTCAGTGTGAGTAGCAGCACATGTGCTTCTCATTCATTCTCATTCACCCCGTGTTCGGATAAATCCACATCCTGTATAACAAAGCATGAATCATACACAAAACACTTGTTCCTGTTGACCAATGAAACCTTTTAAATGTGTTTCTCAACCCAATCCTCGGGGACCCCCAGACAGTCCACATTTTTGCTCCCTCCCAGCTCCCAACACGCCCGTGCCAGTGTTCTTTATTGGCTGGAACCTGGGAGGAAGCAAAAATGTTGACTATCTGGGGGATCCAGAGGACTGGGTTGGGAAATGCTGCCTTAACTGATCCATCAATATTAACCAGGCCTCTGAGCTCAGTTCACGCATCTCATAGCTCCTTAAAACTGTACACAGGTCTACTCTGGATACCGCTTCCTGCTGGCTGCCAGAGAGAGGGAAATCCCAGTGGCTATCCTGAACATTGGCGCCACCAGGGCGGATCACCTGGCTGCGCTACACGTGAATGCCCGCTGCGGGGAGGTCCTGCCTGCCATCCTGCCGCTCTGACAGCAGGGGGCAATGTTGCTAACCCTCTAGTGCAGTGTTTCTTAATCCAGTCGCTGTGGACCCACAGGCAGTCCACTGGGAGCTGGGCAGGAGCAAAAATGTGGACTGTCTGGTAGGGAGCTTGGAGAGAACAAAAGCATGGACTGAATGGGGTCCACAAGGACCGGATTGGGAAACGCTAGTGGAACTGAGGCCGATGGAAACAGAAACCACTGATAGTTAACTAAATGACATAGTGCCTGGTGCCAATGGGCAAGAGATGGGACAGACTTGCTGAGGTGATGGATGACAGTTTTCGGGATAAAGACTGACAGGGGAATGAGGGTAGCGTTCCTCAAGCCAGCAGGCTCCCGACTCGCCAGCGCCTCACATGTATCGTGTCCCCTGGGGGTCTGTGTTTACTGTAGCTGGTATGATTATTAGTTATCTAGTAATATTCATGCTAAACACTATTTATTCCTGAATGCAAGGCTTATCAGGCCGCAGTGATCAGAAATACTGTATAATTAAACACAATCAGATGTACTGTATGAAAATAGGAACTGAGTAGTTAAAATTAGGGCTGTATATCATCACATGACGATTATTTGACGCGTGCACAATAATAACCAGGGCTTTAGACGCCAGCCGTTCAGTACTATACGGACGTTTACTTACACACACAACTTGGTAAGCAGATTAGTAGTATGCCTAAAATATTAATGTGACGCCCAAAAGTTAGTAATGTGAGCTGTCCCTTTCTTTATTGACGCTTCAATGCTTATTGCTTCCATGATATACCAAACAATAGCATGGGAGATGCTTCACTAACCGAATTTAATAAACATAAGGATTCACCACATTTATAGATTACTAACTTTTGGACATTACGACATGCATATTTTTATTTAGATGTACTACTAATCTGCTTACCAAATTGTGGGCTTAAGTAAACATCTGTACAGTAGTGAAAAGCTGGCATTTCACAAATGTTTATACCGGTCATCTATAACCCTGGTGATTATTGCAGACGGACAATTATATTTTGATGTGGTATTGCAGCCCTAAATAGAATGAGGTGAATATGGTCTCCATATCTTTGTATAGTTTCTTCAGGTGGCTTTTTAAGTAGTAGTTTTTTTTTCTTTAATAAAGTCTGTACCTGAAGGTTTGGAAATTTCCAGAAAGAAATCCCTGAGACCTTGTTGGATCAGTTTATTTTGTCATTAACCACAACATGACTGAACTGCACAGAACGGAAGTTGGTACAAAAGCAGATTAGAGTATTTAGCCAATAAGAATATTGTTAGAAAGTTATAAGCGTTTATAGATTTATAATGCTTATGATATATTTAGTGCATTTAGAAAGTAATAGACCCCTTCACCTTTTATAATGCAAGATCAAAACATTGTAATTCACTTTTTCCCTCAGTCTATACTCAATATCCCATGTTAACAAAATGAAAGCAGGACTTTAAAGAACCCAAGATCTTCACAAACTAGAGTTCTGGAACACAACTAAACACGTGGTCTTCTCAAAATCTCATGTGGGAATTTCATCCAATTAGGAGGTGGTACTTGGTCTATCCCATATTAACATGATTTTGAGTCTGGGGTGAGAAACATTGATCTTGTGTCTTTTTGTGTTGCACGTTCCCTGAGATGTGCTTTTAGTTGGTCCCAGAGCAGCTGGGATTGCAGCCTGCAGAAAACACCAATAGAGACACAAACATTTACCCTTCTGAACGCAACAGTCAAGGTATAAATCCACAAAAGCAACTATTTCAATGACTCAGCATTAAGATAAGATCTCTGCGTCTTTGTCCAGTATCACAGAATATATTGAGCAAGTACACAATTTTTTGGCATGATTTCCTTTCTGAAAATAAAAAAAACAGTGCTGCTGAAAGGACAGAAAAGATTTAGGAGCTACTGGGGCTGACAGGGAATATTTATACATTTGTATTATTTGATCATTCAGGGAAGGGATGCATTGGCTCATAGTAAGAATAGATCCTCACTGAAAGCTCTTTGACAACATTGGAACAGGTGAAGGGTAAAGCCTCAGGGTGAGTCAGGGGGTGTGGCAAAGCTGTCCCCCTCACTGTCAGAGCTGGGCTGAGCTTCTGAGACTGAGACATCCTGGGGGGGACTCTGTGCCTTCTGGAATTTGGAGAGCAATGCTGTGTTGAAGGCAGAGATGGGAGATCTCCTCTGGTCCCTGATTGGTGCTCGCAATGTGGGCGTGCCCCCAGGAGACCTGACCAAAAAAAAAAAAAAAGACAACCTATTTTAAAGAGGTTTTACTCTGCTGAATTTCACAAGTTTATTAAATTATGGAGGTACTTAAAAAAAAGGCAAAGGAATAGAAATGTAAAAATGTTACGACTTGAACCTAGAATATTTCTTCTGCGGTGAAAAATGACATCAAGACACAGGAAGGAAAGCACTAACACACAGCACAATGTAGCTCATGAATACTGTTCTTATCGTGCGGCTTATTTGGAGTTGTTTTGGGTGCAAAGACACACAGCCCTCTTACAGATTTACCAAGTATGCAACGTAACAATTTTTACTTATATGTACTGCATGTATAAGAAGACCATATTTTACCAGATATCTTTGAGTTTTTCTGTGTTGCATCCAGTTGTTCCTGGATAAATCAGCCCAAATTTCCAGCAAACACTGCACCTCCACTGTAAAGTGATTCCTTTCTTGCAGTGTTTGTTAAATATTTGTCACTACCCAACCTGTACAGCTTAGCCGATCTGTTCCTTCCAGGTCCAGTTCACGTATAGTGTACGTGTGCACATTTGTGTGCCAGTCACATTACTGATGTGTTCCGTGCTCAGGCACGGTTAGCGATCACAGTCAGGTCCAACTGAACCATGCCCCAGCCCATCTCTTCAAGTAGGCCCAAGGACCACATGGAGTAAGCACACCAGTCAAATAGGACTGCGGGGGTCAAACATGCTCAACCACTGTACAGGTCGTTTAGTGTGAGTACACCCTAAGAGAATAGCAGAGAATCCCCTTGGAGTTTCACATCTGCAGGAGACTGTCTGATATAGAACCGGAATTTACAACAACCAGGTCAGGAAAGGAAAACAGAAGGAACACGAGGAGAAAGGTGTCCACACTGCTGCCACAGCACAGAGATTAACCTCACCTTGCGATACCTGTTGCCTTCAGTCTCTGGGCCGGGTTATACGCAAGCAGCTCTGTCTGGATGTCCAGGCGTGGGTTCGAGTGCTCCGAGACGCCAGGCAGGGGACTGCAGAGCTCCACAGTGCTGACGGAACATCAGGGACACAACAGAAATGGTAGAAGTTTAACTTAAAGCTAAATGCTATGGACAAATAATCATAAGTGATGCCATGTAGTAAAAAAAAAAAAAAAAATTAAAAATCACACCTAATAGGTCGGTTCAGACGGGAGAGGCCATAGCTGGTGAGTAGATCTGGCGTGGCTGCAACCTGAAAATGGACAACAGGAGGCGATAGAGTTGCAGTCAAGTCTGGATTCACCTACTGAAAACCATTTGTTCTTCAGCAATACAATGAGCCTAAGCACTCCTCCAGGTTATGGAGTATCTTGTGAACAAGGAAAGAGATGTTCTGAGATGAGATGAGTTCTGAGGCAGAGGACCTGGCGTCCACAATCTCCTGACCTAAATCCTACAGAGCTGGTTTAGGATGAGTTGGATTGAAGAGTTAAAGCAAGGTAGTCAACTGGTGCCCAGAAACTCCTTCGGGACAGCTGGAGAAGCAGCTATACCTGGAAGCTGCTTTTTGAAAGAATGCCAGGAGTCTGCAAGGCTGTCATCAAAGCAGAAGGGGGGTGTTTTGAGAGCATTTCAGAGGTTGAACATTTCACTCTGAAATATTTGATATGTATTACTTCATTGCCTCAAGGCCTTTTACTATAAGGTGAATAACATAGCTAAAAGAGACAAATGCATTAAAAGCAGATGTGCCCAGACTTGTGACTGGCACCATATCAACAACGGGAAATGGTAGCTCCGTATTCTGATGCAGGTGTGTACGAGGTGCTTCTTATCTGATCTATGCATGCAGCAATAATCAGGAAGCAGGAACAGGCAGGAGAAACAGGAGAGAAACAAGTGTTCAGGAAGCTGCTGAGGATTCTCTTGTGGGAAGATTATTACAGCGTTCAGGGAGCGGGAAAGTCCGAGATCAAGTGAAAGAGAAACTGCAGATGGTGGGGGGGGGCAAGCGCAAGTCAAGATCTGCCAAATGATCAGGTTGCCACCGGTAACCCAATCAAGAGTTGTAGGTTCTCACCTGCTGAATTTTGGCGTTTTCTCGAAGGGGCGTCGCTGGGGGAGGGGGAGGCGGTGGGGGGGGAGGAACAGGTGGAACTCCAGGACACAAGGAAGGGGTGGGTGTTCCTAGTCCTGCTGCCCTGTCCAACAGCGGTCGCCTTTTGTCAGCCAAACGCTGAGAGGATCGCTTTGCTGCACATTTAGCCTCTGCAGACAGACATCATTGTGTGCTTATAAGAAGGCCAATGCTGGATTGCTGTGTGAATGTTAATGTCGTGAACCTCGGTCCAATGCGGGCTGCTCACCCTGCGCATACGCCTGCACCCTCTCCATCTCTGCGCGCAGCTGGCCCACCCTGTCCTGCAGCTCTTCCGCACCCACCGTGTTGCACCGGTTCATCTGACCCTCCACCGCGCAGAAGAACTTGGCCTGAGGAGCCAGCCAGGGCCAATGAGTACAAAAGCAGGACACAACAGAAGGGCTTTGGGAAGAGGTACATTGCAGAAGGACAGAACAACACACAGCGTTTCCCAATCTGGTCCTTAGGGACCCCCAGACAGTCCACATTTATGCTACTGGAAGCCGGGAGGGAGCAAAAACCTGGACTGTCTGGAGGTCCCCAAAGACCAGGTTATAAACACTGCTATAAAGCACCTGATGAAAATGCCCCATGACCTGGACCCAAATTCATCAGCTCCCTAAGTATCATGTGACCCACAGACCTCCTATCTCCGCCTTGGAGGGGTGAGGGGAGGTGGGCTCACCTTCATGCTGGTGCCCACAGCCCCGCGTTCCAGCTCCATCTGCTTTCTCCGGCGGACCACCCGCTCGCACAGCTCGGGTCGCTGTTCCATGGCAGCGAACAGGTCCTGCAGTGCCTGCTGGGTGTACGTCAGGCCCTCCCGCTCAAAATCGTCCTCTGACATCTGCTGGCAGAAGCGTTTCACCATGGGGCACTCGGAGTCAAACTCGCCCATGGACTCCATCCGCAGGCTTCAGGGGCTGAGATAAGCCATTTAAAAACCCGTCAGAAAAGCAGTCAGAATGACTGGCAGGCTAACACCCGAACTCTCAGTATAAATAAGGTTATAAAATCAGCCAGACTCCTCAAAATATAGAAACAGCATTGTCATTTTTTGTCAAACTATGAAATTAACGGCAACTGAAAAATCCTAACTGTCTATATAAATATGCAGCCAAAGATTAAAACTGAACTTAGAATGTAAAACTATATCTAACATCCTTACACCTAGGATAATATCCAGTATAATACATATTAATAACAAGAACAACAGTAACCAGAATAATAATAATAAAAGTCTGACACATTCAGTTATGCTTTTGCTCTGGTGCCACAATACCGAGTTTGAAGGTTATTAGATATTCTTTTTGGAATCGGCTTTCAATAAAATTGGAGATACTTACTCTTCAGATTAAACCTTAATCAACAATTACAGTCTTAAATAAGTGATAAATGGTAACACCTGAGTCGATGTAAAGTAAAACCTGCTGATTCAAAACAAAACCCCGGACGATTTGATTTTAGCGGAAATGTCGAGCGGCCAATCGCTCGCCGAGCGGATCCGTGACGCTACCGTTCGCCCTTTGTTTCTCTTTTTTGTACGCTTCCTTAATGGCATAACAATGTTTTATATCTCCACACAATTAAAACAGTTATTGTAAACAAACACAGCTTGTCAGAGTGCCCCGTCGGCGTCTGAAAGAGGTAGCAAAATTCCATTTTAAAAGTGCAATATTTGAACGCCAAGGTCACGTGTTGAGCGCGGACCGCGCATGGCATGTCGGGACACGTAGTGCTTTTCCATCCAGAACAACTTCTTTGGGCTGATCGCCCCCCACATGCATACACATATACGCGCCCCCTAACCACATGGCTGACCTGCACCATTTAAAAAACCGACGAGGACCAGAGGAATCGCGTAAGTCCAGCCAGTCCCGTGTTGTCGTGCTTGGAAGTTGAGACTCTTTCCAAACGATAAGTTGTGCAGAGTTTCGCCGCGAAAGCGAAGCCGGACACGGGGACGTGACTTTAGCTAGCCACCTCGTTTGCGATTATTTTGTAATTCCCTACGGCCAGGAAACGATCGGGATCTTTTGGGGGGCTTTAAGTGCGCGCGCTGGCCCTACGGATAGACTGACCAGTGCGGTCATAGCAGATGGGTGCTGTGCACGCAGCCACGCACCATAACATAGTGCCCATGTGCTTTCGAAAGTAGGAAACGGCTGGACGGAAACTAAATAAGCTTCCAGATCGGCTTCGTTCAGGGCGAGCGTTTATTTGCCCCGCCACCCTCGAATAGATGAACGGAAGACCCCGCCTGACCCGGGGACCGGTGTGAATTGCGGTACGTGCGTGACTTCACATCTGCGGTAACCCGAAGAAGCTGCTGAAATTCACGAGGCAGCCGGAGGCGCTCTTCATTTGACAAGTTTTATATCTGCTGTATTCTAACACTAATACCTTCTCCTTCATTCAGCATGGCTATATATCAAATACTTACAGTTGTTGTATTTTTAATTCATCTATTTTAACAGCTTTATTACAAATTGTGTATTATTTCTGACCTTAACATTAGGGATTAGAAAATGGATGCAGTCCCCTGCAGAATGAGCGCTCAGGATTCCGTGGTGGACACCAGGCAGAGGTCAGAGTGCCCCCTACTGGCCAGGGTGAGCACACATGGAGTACAGCAAGAAGAGGAATTGAGCCGTAAGCCGCTACCAGCCGGCAGTGTGATCAGATGTGAGGACTGTGGACAGGGCTTCTCTAACATTCCTGGGCTGCTGAGGCACCAGCAGAGAGAGCACGCCGTACACAAACCGTACTGTTGCCCCACCTGTGGTCAGGCGTTCGCCTTGCTGTCCAGCCTGCGCCTGCACTGCCGTACCCACACTGCTTCGACCAATCAGACTGGTGTTTCCTGTTCTACCAGCCCACTCACAGCAGGGTTGCAGCAGCACGGGGCCCTCCCCGCTGCCTGGGAGCAGCGTCTGTCAGGACACCAGCGTCATCTGCAGGACAGAGAGCCTTACGCGTGCGCGCCGTGTGGGAAGGCCTTCAGTCACAAGCCAGCTTTGTTGCAGCACCAGCAGGCCGGCTGCCACGTCCCAGGTAACGTGTCCTGCCCCCCAGTGCCCAGCCTCTCGACCCTGCCCACTACCCCGCAGGCCTCCCTGGTCACGCCAGCGGCATTGCCTGATGTCAGTCATGCCCCACTTGCCGCACAAAGCTCCATGCCCAGTGGCTCATGTGCTCCGCCCCTTGTGATACCCGTTACATCACAAGCCCCGCCCATAAGTCCACAGGCACCTGAGCATTCCACCCGGTCACCCCCCATCGCATCAACCCCACCGACCCCTGCCAGGCTGTACTTCTGTTCCCTGTGTTGCCGTGAGTTCAGGTCACAGGTGGGTTTAGCAAGCCATCAGCGACTCAGCCACCCGGCGGAATGGAAGCAGGCCCTGGTCACGTACTGGGGGCAGGGTGGTAAGAAGTTCCCCTGCCCCTCGTGTGACAAGGTCTTCTGCCATTCCCCGTCGCTGTCCCAGCACAAGCTCCGGTGTCATGGGCAGAGGGCAAGTCAGATGACGAGGATAAAGGGGAAAGGGGAGGAGGAATCTGTGGGGGCCGGTCCACCGCCCAAGGGCCGGGTGTTCCCCTGCCGCTCCTGCGACATGGTCTTCTCCCAGACCTCCAGCCTCCAGCTGCACAGGAAGGAACAGCACCGCAGGCCAGTCCGGACCCGCGACCGAGGCAGGGCCTCCACAAGCCATCCAAAACGCAGAAGGAGGAAGGGCGTCTATCCGTGCCTCTACTGCAGCAAGGTGTTCGGGCACCACCTGACGCATCGGGCTCATGTGAGAGCCCTCCACCCCCAGCCTCACTTTCACCTAGAGAGGCGGAGCCACGAGCCGCAGAAGAGCCAAGAGGCGGCTGGGCAGGAGGTCCAGGGAAGGGTGTACCGCTGCCCGCGGTGTGGCCAGGCTTACCACAACCATAGCAACCTCATTAGGCACCGCTGCGAGTATGTCAAAGTCCTTCAGAGGGCTGCAAGGAGGCAAGAGGCCGGCTGTAGGAAAGGCGAGCACAGCAAAAGGCCAGAGGGCAACGTGGAGGAGGGCAGCGGCCCCGACAAGGAGGACAACAAGGTATTCCCCTGTCCTTCTTGCGAGGAGGTCTTCAGCCAGTTGTCCTTCCTGAGAGAGCACGAATTGATGCACCAACCCGTGGAGGAGACCAAAGCCTGCAGCGTGTGTCGGTGTGACGTGGGCGCCCCCTGGAGTGGGAAGTCCCATGGTGCGGGGGCAAGGGTGTACCACTGCGAGCCGTGTCGGCGAACGTTCAGGACGCTGCGAGTATTCCTGGAGCACTGCCAGATCCACCTAGACCCACAGAACGGTGTCAGTGGTGTGGAATGATGAGGGCGTCATCTAGGAAAGTGTCCCAAAACGCTCCAAAATGGAGATTGTATGGTCTGAGACAGGGGACTCTGCTTGGTTCAGTTTCATGCCTTTTTTTCCCCTAGTCATGTCAGGTATCGGGCAAAGATATTTCTCAAGGCTGCTAGCCAGTGAGGCTTGCATTGTGAACATACAGCACTGGCAGTTACTGTAATTGCACTGTAAAATCCTCAGTGGACTTGTTACTCTCTGGAACTCCAATACTGTGAATTTGCTCCAAAATCTGTGAATGTGTATGGAGATAAACAGCTTTTTCCTGTAAACCTTAGCTTCTTGTCCTTGTGATTTAAAGAAGCATGTTAATTTTTCATTAAAAGGATTTTCAGCTCTCAGACACTGGTGAGTCTGTGTGGCCTTGAAGAGAATATTATGAGATTTTTATTTTTGGTAGCCTTTTCTAACGATTTCTTGTAAGCAATCTGAGATTTCTGTGTATTCTTGCAATAAAGATTTAGATTCTTTTCTGTTTTCTTAAATGTGTTCATGGATTAACATTGGATTGATAGTTTTATATATAATAGATACGTTATTGATCGCTGGGGAAATTCTCTTTACGCCTCCCCAGTTTGCTCTCTGTCGGAAAGAGCAAGCTGGCTGCAAAGACCTGTTCCAACACCCAGGGGTTGAGGGCCTTGTTCAAGAAACCCACAGGTGTGCCAAGGCTGAGGTTCAAACTGATGACCTTCTGATCACAGGCACCAAGGCTTAGCCCACTGAGCTACACATCGTCAGCCGTATTTAACCTGGGGAGGTTAAACATTATGTACGACATTATCTCAGCTAATAGGAAGATGTACTGAGGTATTTCCAGAAACAGGTGTCCGAGCACATTATACTTGACCCTTGGTTGGATGCAGTGCCTCCCAGACTGTTCAGTTTAGGGTTTCACATATGTGCTTTGGTTTTAATTTTCCAGTAGTGTTGTGGGTTCGATTCCCACCCCTGCTCTGAGTTTATATATTCTCCATGTTAGTATGTCTCTCTGAACTGCCGTGTTGTGTGTGTGCATGCCTACACTCGATAATGGACCTGCCTCCTGTCCAGGCTGTTCTCTAGTCTCCAGGTCCACCTTAGCCTCTCGTTAAGTCACCATGGATGGATAACTGTCATTCTGAGTGACAGTACCCATTGAAAACATGCATCAGAAAGAGTTCTGAAATGTCAAGACACCTCAGCTGTAGGTGACCATTTCATGCTACGACTACACGATCTGAATTTTAAAGTGAAACCTAGTCAAGTGAAAAATTGTCCTTGTTGACACAACAACAAAATGTGTTCTCTGCCTCTGAACCCATATGCATTCACCCATAGTAGTGAGCAGCTAATTCAGCATCTGGGGAGCACAGTATGGCTACAGTACCTTGTTGGTCAGGGATTCAAACCAGTAACCTTTCAATCATGTGCACTTCCCTAACCATTAAGCCACACTGCATTGAATTCTCAGTATGGATCTGGAAACCTGCTAGATCTCTGGGAGAGGGTGTAGGACATTAACATACGAGGACTACAGGAATCCAGTATGTAGCCTTTTTAAAACAGAGAAGAACATTATATGAACCTATTTGAATAAGTAGGCTGACCATGTATACTAAATTTGTATAAGCATAAGCCCAAGATCACTGCACCTGGGCTAAGATCTATTCAGATGTGTGGCTTTTCTTCCCTAACTGTAATTAATGCGTTTCCTGAAATTGCAGCTTATTATTCGGATTATATTCGTCCTGCCACTGCAGTGAAAACAATATAAAAATGAAACGCATTATTTTCAGATATCAAAACAAGCCTGAAACATTGATTCTGACATTTTTCCATGGCTGTGCATACCTCTGGTGTTTTATTTCGATTGTGGTTAAATTAGACAGATCTTTTGTGTCGTTTTCTATTTGGGGCAAATTGGAACATGTTATCCAACAAGGTCCTTGGCTTTACCTGTTCTCCACTGAGACACCTTTCACCACTAGAGTAAGAAAACAAAGTTGGAAAGTTTAACTTTAGTTTAAACCTAATTTAATTTAGATAACTAATTTGCAATAGGTAAGAGTCGTCTTGAGTCCTTCTGGCCTTTTTAGTAATAATTAGTTTTGCATGGATGGAATAGTTGCTGATGGCGACCCTGTTGTAAATCAACAGAATGATCTGGCAACCCTAGTGGAAGCGGTGGACGTCACTGCAAACCCGGAACCGGAGACTGAAATGGGCTTCGTATCTAGGTCCAGAATACTGCTGCTTGTGTGCGTATTTATCCATTACCCCTGGAACCCTCCTGCCAGTAGTGTAAGTCGCCGAAATATCGCTGTTTCCACTGATCCTTTGGACTCACGGTAGCATGCAAGCTAATGGTATCTTTTGCTAACGCTGTTTGAATTTCCACGACAATCGCAAACTTGCAAAAAATGTCGTTTGTATATGCAATTAAGTCTTTATTTTGGCAACATTACTTTGTCATTAGTAATATTTCTCCCCATCCAAGTTCCCTTATGTGCACAGTTAACGCTGTAACGCTACATCGCCAGTTGCCGCTGCAGTTGGATCGATGCGTATGGCAGCTGCAGTTGGTTCGGGTCGCGTTTCTCTTGCCGGGGTTTCGCAAAGTGACGGAAAGTCAGTTTCAATTCCCAAACCTGTGTCCTGACCCTAGACATCGCTCTTCACCTTTTCGGTACAATTAAAAAAATAAAATATCACAACAGCTACATTCGTCTGCTATATGAAATGCGGAAAAAAAAATCAAAACCTAAAATCCCCATTTAGCTTCCAAAACATTGTTTTTTTTGCTGCGCATATGCACTTTATTCTTTGAAATCGTCATTTTCTCACCCAGCGAAATTGTTTAATTTTTATGAGTAGTAAATTATAAAGTCAAAGAGTTCGTATAGCATTTTGGTTTACCAGGAGAGTTACAGCTGCAGGTCTGGGTAAATGCTATTTGTCCTTTGATATACCCCATATATGTATGTATATGTGAGTGTGTGTGTGTGTGTGTGTATG
>JAODLC010000044.1:5151271-5162963 GCA_026781145.1 Hippopotamyrus pictus
TATATATATATAAAACACACACACACTTTCACATGTAAGACATAGTATCCAACTGTACTGAGCATTTTTTTTTTTCATTATTTCTTTAAACTGTGATAATTTATTATTCCCCAGATGAGAATTTCTTCTTCTTGTTTAAGGAGCCGGAGATCTGACCAGCCACGGCAGGGGGACGCCTAGATGTAGGCTTGCTCCAGCCCTCCATCCGGGAGGCACTAAGTGTGCCGATGGATCTGGAGGAGGAGGTGGCGAAGGCCCAGGCTCTGCTGCAGACCCACAGCCCCTCCTCTGTGGTGGCCAGCCTCGGCCTCGCTGTCTTCTGCGTCTGTGTAGACCATCTCCTGCTGCTCTCGCTTGTCCAGCAGCACGCTTGGTTGCGCGCCGCGGTGGACAATGGCGCCCACGGTGCCATCGGCCTGTGGTCGTGGGCCGTCATCGTCGGCCTGAGGACGTGGAGCGGCGTTTGGGAATCTGTCCTTGCGGGCTGCCTGGCCTCAGCGGTGGACTTGGACCATTTCTACTTAGCTGGATCTTTCTCGCTCAAAGTAAGTCGCTCTCTTTCTGGTACTCCATATTAATAATAACCTGCCTTCTGAGTCGCCATTGGGCTTAATTCTAAGACACATCACAGCAGAAGCCTAAGTTAGTATTCGTTAACAATACTAACTTTTCATATTCACAGTAAACTGCCTATATATGAACCAAACTTCTGATGTGTTGCATTGCGCCACCTGCAGGCAGCTCTGAACCTCCCGCGACGGCCACCCTTACACTGCTCCTCTCTGATTCTTCTCCTCTGTGGCTCCCTGCACCTGCTCGTCAGGGCCTGCCGACTGGGGCCCCCCTGGCGTCCCCTGCCTTGGCTGCTGTTCATCTCCCTGGCCTCTCACCACATTAGGGACGGCACGCGGCGGGGGCTCTGGGTGTGGCCCTTTGGGAACACGCCACCCCTCCCGTACTGGCTGTACGTGGCCCTCACAGCAACGCTACCCCAACTCTGTTCAGTCCTTATGGGCGTCCTGGGGACCAGAGAAGCCGATTCCAGGAGAGACAAGGCAGCCATAGAGGTGTGAATTTAACATGTAGCCTCCTACATTGATCAGCCACGATTAAATTAACCTTCATCAGCAGATTTCTTTCTCAGTATAACTTTACAGCTAATCTGTAGCCCAGTTCCTCACCCACTACCATCCCTCATTTGGAATCCGTACTCCAGAGTTGCCAGGAGTCACCATAATCAAGCAAATACACGATTTCTTATAGCAGTGACCAACAAATTTTGGGAAAAAAAATAAAATCAGCTAAACCACAAGTGTCTTACATCACATAGTGGTTCGTCGAGAACCAGTATGGGCATTTAAACTGCACATTTGTTAGGAATTCTTATGTAAAATATAAAACCAGAGGTTATTCTACAACCAGAAAATGTTCATTCTAGTGTAAATAACTGTTCAGTGGTGTAGTTCAGAAGAGAATACATCTGTACAGTAAAACTCAATGCAAAGATGATCTGTTGACAGATCTGTTTATATATAAGGTTGTGAGACACTGGTGATTTATTAAAAAAAAAATATATGCATCACCCCCTACCCCCAACAACAGATCTGTAATCCACCCAGCCAGGTGTGTGTGAAATGTCACATCTCATACAGACAAAGGCACGGTTGATGAGAATAAAAACCTTTATTAGTGTGTTTATGAAGAGTGCATATGCAACGTGCCTGAAGAGCTTAGTCTTAAATTCAACCGATAATTCGCCATCATCCCTTTACTAGTTCAACAAGCACACTAAAATGCTTTGCCAGAATTTAAAATATTTACTATATACACACACACACACATTTCTGTATATATGTCCAAAACCCATTCTGTCTTTCCTAATGGTCTTCAAAGGCCAACAGAACGGCTCCAAACTTTGAGGAGAGAGGGCTTCCAAGGATTACAGAGAGGTCACTACATTATCGTCTCTAAATCTAAGCTGATCAGTTGCACTTATAAAAAAAAAAAAAAAAAAAATTGCCAGTGCAACATGAATCAATAAATCAATGAAAAGGAAGGACGGTCACATGTCCATTAACACAAAATGTTTCCATGGTAGCAATGGTGTTTCAAAGACCACCTCACTTCCTCTTCCTGCCCAATGCATGCTGGGGGAACACTGTCAAGACTGTGACCTCTGACGTGTCACTCTTTTCCAGCTCTGAGGGCAACAAAATGCTTCCAAAAAATAATAAATTCTGAAGCAAAATACTTCATGGGTCCCGTGAACCAATGATGCACTAGGGGGAAAATCTCAAACAAGACAAGCTCAGGCCAAAAGCATTGAAGGTCTAGTTGCAAAACTTTATTGCACCATTTTTAAAATTCTTTAAAAATAAAGCAGACTTTTTTTTAAATATTGGTTTCAAGGGCAGGGGTTCACTAAGGCAAAGCTTCTAATAGAACAGACTCAAACTGGACCTAGGAATGCTTGTTATCAGTTTAATACTTCAAGAAGCTCTGTTCCTTTAAAAATTGGTCATAGTTTAAAAAATACTACATTTGAATAAAAAGTGAGCTACAGAGATTTTAAATATTCATATATATATATAAAAATACATGAGAATAAAAAAGTAGGTAAAAGAAAAAAAAAAAACAAAAAACAAATGATGTCAGTGGTAGATTTCCTTCATACTTTAGTGTGGAGAGGCCTGGGCACCGTATGTTGGTACAACCACAGTATGAGAATCATCCTGATAGGCTGGTCGTGGCCCAGAAAAGTCAGTCTCTGACCGAAGCAGGGATGAGACTGGATCGAGCCCGGTACATGGGCTTGTCGTTTACAGAACACGCCAGATAAGTGCCAAGCTGCAGGGGAAATGAAGCAGGCTAAGATGGACTGGGCCCAACCCAAGCTGCAACTTCCCACCTGCTCGAAGGAACACAGGGGTCAACATGCCTCTGAAACAAACCGTTACATTCTACTAGAGGAACGGAGCTAAACATTGATGCCTGTCACACCGCATTTCACTCGCAAGATTACAGAAAACTAATCGTTCATTCCATGTCCACTTCAGCCTGAATTCCTGAATAACCG
This sequence comes from Hippopotamyrus pictus, assembly GCA_026781145.1. NCBI lineage: Eukaryota > Metazoa > Chordata > Actinopteri > Osteoglossiformes > Mormyridae > Hippopotamyrus > Hippopotamyrus pictus. The sequence goes on from JAODLC010000044.1 coordinate 5,154,348, forward strand.
CAAGCTTTTTGTCAGATAAAAGTTAATGTTTGGTCTTGCCGACAAAAAACTGAAAATAAGTTACAGAAAGCCAATTTTCTCCGCAGACAAATGTCCTGTGATACTGCAAGGAAGATCCTGGCTTCAGGCCACATCTAACGAAGTTTTAGACCAGCACACATTTAATTTGGACTATTAACAGGTCTAACATCTATGGTTTTGGGCGAACATAATTAAAACAAGGTGCATGTAGCTGATTGGTCAGTAAGTGCCATGATGTAGTCAGAACAGTGAAGGCAAGGTGGGGGTTGGGGGGAAGGTCTTCTGGGACTGGTGCAGGTAGTATCCTGGGCAAGGGTGTGGGGGGCATTATGACATACTAGAGCAGCGTGCGGAAGGTGAGCCCATCTGGGTCAGAACTTTGTCCAGCCACTGTAGTGGTCCGTTAAGGTGCAGTTCAATCCAACAGGGGGTGCTAGTCACCGTCTGTCGTCTTGGATAGAAAAAAAAAAAAGAACCAAATATTAGAGCACTGCAATACAGAAGGGAAACAGCTTCATACAGTGCATAAGACAGCACTGCAGTCCCCACCCACATAGTGACAGATTAACATGGGCAATGAGTGACTCTGCAAATGATGACTTACCATCAGGTTCCGGCTGACTGGATGAACCTGCACCTCGAGACCTTTGACTTTATAGAACAAGCAGCCCAGAAAACAGCATTGTGGCACTCATGTTACCTGTCCTTGGTTTCGGGGGAAATTCTGGACTTCATTCAAGTGATACACTACAGCAAAGCAGCCACTGGGCCTCAAGACCGAAAGCACGGCGTCTATAGAAGGTCGTCTGTGGATCGGAGCCTGGATCATCCCAGCCTGAGGCTCACCTGTACTCGGCCCCCCAGCCTTTGACGAAACTCATGCGGATGGTGCACATCCTGGTGAGCTGGTACACCGCCTCGAACCCCTGGTTGACTGACTGGGCCAGTAGGGCGGCGAACTCCTGATTGTTGAAGATTTTCAGGTTACAGCCTGATGCAGGGAAAGTCAGCAAGAAAACAGTCGTTTGAAAGATGTGTTCAAGTCTGGCAGGTTTATTGCCGTTTCTGTCATATACAGAGAACACAGAGAAATTAAACAAATGTTCCTTGAGGACCATGGTGCGACACAAAGGAGAGAAGCAGAACAACTGAAGACTACATAAGTGCAGAGAGGACAGAACAATACAGGGTGCAAGGTGAGCAGAGAGAGAGAGAGAGTTTGGAACTGCAGAGGCTGCCACAACCCCAGACGAATAAATGTGATGTAAAATACTTAGTAGGAGATCTCTCATAAATATTAATGAGATAAGTGCTACACGATTGGCCAGTGCAATCCTTACAAAATAGTGCGGCACAGCTGCCCCGGTGATATTAGACAAAACTATATCGGAATTCAGTCTATATTTGATATAGTTTTAACGGTGCCAGTAGTGGAACAGCTAGCCAGCTTATTAGCGGAATAACTTTGTATTGTAAATAAAACCATGCCATAGGTCCAATAAATAAAATATTGTAGCTCTCGAGTGGCAAAAAGATTCAGGTGGACAGTAAAGTTCAATTATCAGCAGACTCTTTTATTTTAATTCTTAAAAGGACAGCATTAACGTGCTCCTGAGGGGGATAAAGTACTTTCCTTTACAATTGGTTTAACTTATCACTTGCATTGCATTACAAAACATTTACGTAGTTTTACACGGCGCGTCGACACTAAAATTCCACGGCAATGCATTTTTATAATCGACGTCGTCAATTATGTCGAATAATCGTCCTAGCCCTAAAAAAAACATAAGTGTGCATCTTTGGTGTTCAAAATACTTTTTTTGTCCTAGTTTAGTCCAATTTACCCACTGGACACAAAAGTCACATCCACTCCTGAGTGGACAAGGGGCCACTGATTACCTGAAAGCCAACAGTAGGCACAGGAACAGCACCATACAAAGACATTTTATTTTTTTCAAAATCACAAGAGGAAAATCGATTTAAATCTGAGTCATCTCACTGGTGAGAGTCATAGGTACAGTAATGTTAGTAAGTGTGGGAAGAACTTAGTTTAACACCAAAGATCAGCAATGCAACTCGGCTGGATTAATCAGCTTAGTTACATAAATAAAATATGACCATGATCACAAACCAATTTCATGATACCACCCACAAGATATCCACGGAAATACGAGAGACTGGGGGAGCAGTCACAGTTTTAGATGAACAACTGGCTTACAAGCAGCCAAACTCACTCCAGACCGGATGTGATTAGTGATCCAGTTAAACTCACAGGGTCTTTAATATCTCATTTTAGGACCAGGAAACCTACCCTCACTACACAATTATGTTATTACCAGAATTTGTTTTACACATGGACAAGCAATAAATCATACAGCCTGGTCTTTACCAGGTCTATCAAGCTATGGAGAGCAAGATGGGACAAGCAAACAGAAGAATACCAAAGTAGCTATAGTCATATTTATGGAAATGGTAAAGAAATGATTTATCATTTATTATTATCATCATTTAACCCCCCACCCCCCACCCAGCCCCAATGCTGCTCACCTGGGGGGATTTTGCAGACGGTTGCCGGGTGCCAGCCATATCGCTGGTTACAGTTGGGACTCTGAACGAATATGGCGCTATCACTGAGGCACTCTGCAAACACCTCCCCGCCAATGTAGTACAGCCTCACCCCCCGCCCTGCCGGAACACCAGAGAGGCGCTTTTCACTTCACCTTCACTGCGTTACGAGGTCCAGTCCGAGAAGCACGAGTCATCAGACGTGCTGCAATATTACTCTCAAAAGCTGATGATCTGCAATGAACATGCAGACAGTACAGGGACCAGTCTTTGGTCTCTCCACTGACCTTCATTCAGCTATTCAGAGATAATCAAAACTGCAGCTCCAAGGCCCCAGCATCAGTTAGAAAAATCATACCAAATCACTGAAGGTTACTTACAAAATGATCTTTGAAGGCTTTTTGAGGACTTGGCACAGCAGCCAAGGATGCTATGCTGAGCCATACCCTACAGAGGGGTTGGGGGTTGGCTGGCCGTACCTATGTGCCGGCGTGTCATCTCCACCGTGGCGTTGCGGTTGACGTTGGACAGCAGGCCCAGGCAGAAGCGCTCAGAATTGGAGGGGTCCGTGAAGCCGTCCACCGTCAGCGACGGCTGCGAGGCGTGGAAGGTCTCGCCCACGCGCTGGTTCAGCTCGTAGTAGGCGATGGAGCACCAGAAGGCTGGTTCAGAGTACGTCACTGGCTGGAGGTCTGCCCAGCGCGGGAAACACAGACACGATTCATTAGCTGCTTTCAGAGACATCTTCTGCTGGTAAATTTGAGGGAAAATGAGCATGATTTCATTGGTTTTATTTCATATAAACAGCATGTTACCACTTCATAGAACGGACTACGAGTGACAGTTTATCAGAACTCAACATTATAGCATTTTGCCCCAGAAAACACCCACCCACCCCCAATTCCACCATCAGCCTCTCGACAATGTCTTAGGTGCAATGGGGACCTTCTATCACACAGGGCACACGAGAGAAGGCTCCTACCCAAGTTGTGGTTGATTGGTGAGAGTGTATTTGGCGACATTTCGGCAGGAGACCCTGAACACAACATAAGATAAACTATTACCGTCAAAGTAACACATCATCTAGTGTCAGAGTTGCAGCTAAACAAAGCTAAAGGCCAGGATCTGCAGTCAAAACAGTTAATTCAATATTGTATAATTGGATACTGCTCTGTTTAGATGGGCACCACTTAATGTCTTTAAATCACTCAGAAGGACATTAATCACATTTGCCAAGACAACCACTGTACTTCTCCTTTTGTTAAGCGTACAATCTAAGAGCAAAACCAGAATCCAAGCTTGAAAACTCAGCAAGTTATCTGAGGCTATTCAACCAGTCCTGTTAGTCCCTGGTACCAAAGAACCTGATTGGCCAAGGAGTTATACCTGAGTCCATGCTGTGGTTCATCTGTTGGTCACTGGTTTCCCCATCCTCGCTGATATACCCAGGGGGAGGCGTCTCTGTCACAGAGGACACAGGCAGAAGATGACCATAAATACCATGACCAGGCTCTGGGAGCCGATCACAGTCTAATCAGTCGAGTTTACAACTAATTCAGTGTTTACAACTGGCGTTCCTGTCAAGACAGACGTGCTACTTGGGTTGAGTCTGTTTCCCTAAGAACTGCAGTGTGGCTGTCAGACCTGGTATGTAATTGTTCGGGGGCTCAATCCCAGCTGGGAAGCTTGTGTTCTCAGGTATGGAGTGAGTGTAGTCATCCAGAGGGGGCAGCCCCGCCAGGATCTCCGAATGCCTTGGGACCAGGACGGGCGGCAAAACTGCGGAGAAGCAATCAGTGTAGAGGTTCTCAGAACTCTGAAAAGTTTCTCAGACCAGCGTCCCCAAACACTGACCTCTATGCCATCATCTCCTGCCTGGCACCTCCACCAAAGCTCCCACCCTGTGCCCCTAGCTTAACTTGGGCTTCCACGTACCCGGTGTCTCCACCCGCTGGTAGTGGTAGGGATTGACGCACACCTCGTCCTTCTTAAGGTTGAAGGCGTACTGACAGGCCTCGACGGCACGCAGCTCGTGGTGGCTGTGCAGGTCGGGCCAGCGCCACAGACGGCAGTAGATGACGTGGGGGAGGCCCTTACGGTGGGACACCTGCAGCCGCCCATCTAGGGACCTGGTCCCGCAAGGGAGGGAAGGGACAAGGCAGAGAGAAAAAGGAGAGAGCGCGGGCAGAAAGAGAGGATGGGAGGAGGGGTAAAGCAAAGGGGCGCAGGAAGGAGGGGTGATGGAAAACAAGGATGAATAAGGTGGGGGGGGGGGCACACAAGAGGGAAATCAAGAAAGGGGAGTGTCAAGGCATCAAGGAGGCATGGGTGTAGAGGAGGAGAGGGAGAGGGGAGAGTGACAGGAGATTGAGGCAAGCACAAATGGGGAGGGGAGAGAGGATACAGAGATTACGTACAACACAGAAGATTCTGGAACTTAAAGCAACCCTCCGTGAACGTCCAACTAAACAGGCTGATCGTCGGATCAGATGAAAACCGCTAACTGTGACTTATTCTGAGGGTTTTAGAAAATGTTAAAGGCGACCACATAACGACACAGAACAGTGTGATGTCATCACCCAAGGACACATTTTCACATTAACTTCTGTCACCGGCTCTCCGGTTTGCATGTCGGGCCTCCAGATTTTCTATATCCGTTTAAAAGGAGCACTGATGACTAATGTAGAGGAGGTAAATCTGCAATGTGCCGACGATACAGAGAAACACACCGCTGAGATTTTGCTTCAGCAGCAGAACGAAATTCAGGTTGGGAATCTGATAGCAAACCACAGCTGTGCTACTGATCCGGCACAGTGACATCAGAACCCACCCTAAAATATCAAATTATACATGTTAACGTCTTTAAATAGATTTTGTGTGTGTGTGTGCGTGCGTGCGCACATTAGGAAAATTCAAAATCACGCCAATAGAGTGGACTTTGAAATCCACAACATAATTCTACTAACAATCTCCTGGTATTAGAACACACTGCGGTATCTGAACATGAGCTATCAGGCCGTAACGTCAGCAAAGAAGAGGCACAGAGGAAGCTGCACCGGGCTTCACTGATACTTCGCCGTCTATAAGACAATGGGCCGACAGATGGTGCGATGAGCAGAAGCGGGTTAGCCCACTGGCTTCACTGAAGACGACCCGACAGAACAAAGGACAGCTCATGGGGGAGTGGAACCCCAGGCCTTGCCGCCTTTATACTTCTGCTGTGATTGGGCTGTTTACCTCGAGGAGTCGCACAGCACGACGGGCTGAGCATGTGCCAGATATGGGGGTACCATCAGAAATGTGACGCGTGGGCATCTCTCTGAAACATACCACCTTAATCTGACTGTTTTAAACCAATGTCAGAATAATCGCTTCATCATTTACAAGCGTCTAAAAACCACGATAAAAATCAGACTGGCAAATGAAGCTGTGCATGTAACATGAATGAATATAGTTATTGTCCCCAACATCCATTTTGTGTGACACAGTATTGTGCTGTGAATGACTTCTGAGTGACGACTGAATGATGAGTTTATTCCAGGCTGAACAATAATGAGCACAAAATACTGAAAACTTACCAGTACCTTTGTCATGATCAGTAAAATGGTTACAATTTTTCAAAATAAAATAAAGGCTGTAGGTCAGAAAATGCTGGTTAAGGATTATTATCACTGTGAATTAGCCTTGGAAAATACAGGCAAACTCCTTCAAAATGACCAAAGAATAAATACTCAAATTAAGATCATCCTAATCAGTAAAATTCCAGTGAGATGTCCTGCCAGCAAGGATTTACTTGATTACGCTAGTCACATACAAAACGTGGCAGATTTCAGAAAGCATATTAACAACAAAATCTTGACTACTCCCAGTTAAACTGATTAAATTGAATCATTCTCAGTTAATACAAGATTTGATCATTCAAATGCATTTTCACACGACACAGGAACCAAGATGCACACACAAGCACGAGTTCAAACTTAAGACAGCTCCCCAAATTTTAGTCATGCTTGACCTCACCTTAAGTTACAGCACAGTAATGCAGAGCTTAACCATTTTAAAGTGTTCCCTTAGAGAAATTGAGAATACCAATTTACCGTCAATACATACATACATGTGCCAACTTAAAAATAAATAAATAAAAAAAGTTAGAAAGCGTTCAATTCCACTGATTTTAGCCCTTCCCCAGCATGGCAATAAGCAGCACTGGACATGAGGATAGTCACCTGGTTTGGTCTGGGTAGCTGTGAAGGCCTGAGGCTTCCCACTGCTCTATGGTATTGGATGTACTCAGTCCCCACATTTCAGACCAATTGCTGTGCACAGGACACCGAAACAACAAAACAAAAACACACACAAAGAAAAATAAAAACGATAAACATGGGGCATGAGTCATTCAAAAATACAAAGATGACACAAGCATGGAAGAAATGAACACAGACAGGGACCCTCTTACTGGAGGGAGCTCTGGTGGTGAGATCTGAGTTGTCACAAAGCTCTGCAACTTGGCTTCCTCAAATAAGAGAGTTCCTTTCAATGGATGATAGGAAAATATAGATGTGTAGTGCGAGGGAACATCTCTGGAGGTTCCACTGAAATGATCAGATGTAAACCAGAATTTAATCCATTTCAGTGGCTCCACTCTGTGGGCACAACACTTGAGTAATCTACAAGACACCCGAAGAAGTAGTGAACACAGAGCTTTTCAGCGTTTTCCTACTAAAGGGCATGCATCTAACAAACGAATGAGCACATCTGAACATATAGAACAATTCTGGCACACAAACAAAACATGGAATGGTAGATGGTAAGAGGGAAGGTATTCATTCCAACCACTATTATCAAATGTCACAAATTTGATACCCAAAAATGTTAATATCAAATGTACAGTGGTTGGACTGAACATATGCTCTGGATGTGGCATGCCAAGAATGAGGTCCTGCCTTCTGATAGAATCAAGCTTATTGGCATGACCTCTGAAATGGGACTTGACCTGCATGTACCTAACTCAGAGGTCAACGACAGAGCTGTGGTCATCCTAAGCTGACGATACCATTTTCAAAAACGGCAGCCATCCGTGCCCCCTATTACTCAGACCAAATCGGACGTGTGCACAACATTTTGTTCTAAAAATAATCTGATTTTGTTAGCTATGCTATTACAGCAGACAAACATTTTTAACATTCAACTACCTGGTTTTTGTGCAGCTGACACCAAATATTTAATTCTCACATTAGCATGAAAACATTTTAAGCTTGGCATCCTCTACCTGCCTTTTCTACATGGGAAGCCTGGGTACAACTGGCAACTGGAACTTAAGTCACATCACACTGCATCATTATTAGAATACTACCTGTGTTAACCACGCCACCACTGCAAACAGACCAGCCCTACTGCCACTAACAATGTCTGTCCAGGTTCATGTCAAGCTACGGTCTGACTCACGAGTCATTTATGAGCCATGATGACGACTGTTCAGCACAGAAGTGAGAACCTACAACCAACATTCCATTTGTGAATTAACACATTAACATCATCACTAACAGACTGAACTATAAAGATTTACTTGACGGATCTTCTTTGCATCTGTGTTTGAAATGCACCCCCTACCAAGTTAGGAAAGCAGTGATTCACTAGTAATCACTTTAAATTCCTACATCCTTCAGTACAAGGTTCACAGCCCACAATGTAGTAAATAATTTCAGGTCACAATACAAACACCTAGAAAGGACCTTCAGAACTCACATACAAACGCAAGTGTTCTGTTCTTTGCTGTGTTTGTGATGGGAATGGAAATCGCCATCATTTCAATATATATATATATATTAGGGCTGTCAAAATTAACGGGTTAACGCGGATTAATCTATCATCATGACTAATCTGATTAAAATTTTTAAAGCAATTAACCCATCTGCAGCGCAGAATAACTCAAAATCCCTGAAATGTCTCTGTCAACCCATTTCGGGCAGTTTTGGTGCGGGGAACTCGTATTCCGAGTCGGATTCCGAGTTTTGAAGCCGGAAGTGATGACAT
>JAODLC010000044.1:5163063-5190995 GCA_026781145.1 Hippopotamyrus pictus
ATATATATATATATATATATATATTTAAAAAGCTATAAAGAATCCCACAGAAAATTGTTAATTTTTGGGAAAAGATTAGATTTTACGCCTGAAAGGTTTAAGGTTAACAAACTGGCAAGGTAAGCCATCTACTTCTTTACAAGGTAAGCTCCCTAACCCAACCCTAACCCCAACCCTCAATGAACAGGATTAATTACTGCAACTCATGGGTAATTCCAAATTATTAGTTGTTTAAATCTCCAAGTACCTCACCAGAGTAATAGGCAGACAAACAGCATCATGTCTTGTTCCCTACCCTACCATGCTTTGTTACAGGCAAAACACTAGCTTCAACAGAGTGACTATGGCACACTCCACAGACAAACGGATCCAGGCCCAGATGCAATCACGGCCCAAAACCCCAAGAATCCCAGATCCGGATGTGGCAGCAGCCCTACAGACGATGCCCAGATACGCTTCCAGGGCCAAGCAGATGCAGCTGAGGTGCCATACATTAGCGAAGCCAGGCTCAGATGCAATTGCAACGCCACACAAAAGCAAGCTCAGGCTCAAGTTCAGCCGTGCAGTCAAGCGGGACGGGGCTCCGGCAGAGCGGCCTACCTGGGGATGGTCACACACTTGGTGTTGCTGTTTTGGGTAGTGATGGCCTTCTCCAGCTCATCCAGCTGGCCCGTCTTCTTCAGCTTCTTCACCAGGCTCTTCACGGCCTTCTCGCACCACTTCTCCTCCTGGCCGTGCTGCTCGCCGCTGCCGCCGCCGCCGCCACCTGCCCCAACCCCAGAAGTGCTTGGCGCCTTCTTCCAGCCCAACAGGCGCTTCACCACTGGCGGCGTGAAAGGCAGGATGGAGGACATGCTGGCTCCCAATAAGGCTGCTCAGTCACGAAGGACAGGAGATCCTCTTCAACTGGAGGGAACTTTGAGAACGAGGATGCCAACAGCGAGGCAGGCAAGCCTGGTGAGTTGGGGGGGGGTACCTACAGAGACACGTGACATCCCATTGTTCAAAATCAAAATGTTTTATTGTCAACTTCAGATACAGGATCCATGGAGTCCTTCTCGCTGGACATAGTGCCCATGAGAAGCAATAAATACAATATAAATATTGAAACATATAAACAAAACATTTTAATACATACACCATAAAACACAGACAAAAGAAGTACTGTTAACCAATACTGTTAACCACCAGACTGCTGGGAAAAATCTGGGGTGGGGGAACTGCCAATCACAAAACACGCAGAACTGTAAGAGTCCCTACAGTAGACAGGAGAATTGCTTCAGTCAATCTATGCCAAATATTCCACTTGAAACAAGATACATCCAAAGATACCAGATGAGTATCAAACGTTAAAAACTCTCCATAATTTTCTCCTCATTCAGGCTAAGCAAAAACGAGACTGAAGCAGATTGAATTCGCATTTTTTTTTTGTTGTTCGATTCAGAAACTCCATATCGAGCTGACAAGAGGTGACGTTCTAGAAAAGAAAACTGCTAACATGTTCATCCAAACATTTGTTAATAAAACCCTCTCTTGTCAATGGGAGTCTATCTAATGAAAGAAAACAACTTGTCTCCGGCCCAGATGGTTCCTGGCTGAGAAACATCTGGGGGTCAGCAATAAAGTCCAGGTGATCCAGCTGTTTGAAGTAGGTGACAGGATCATGAACAGGTGGCTGTCAGAACACTGAATCATGCAAACACATGGATCTGTGTTCTAGACAGTGTCACAGTCTGGATGCGTCTGGGTCCAACTGATGATCTGTTATCTGAATGCCAGATGGCCTGAGAGCAGGAGGCAGAAGGGAAAGCAGAAAAAAAGATCTAACAGTTGATAAATACTTATACACAAGTAGAAAACTGACTGCAGGATCCATCCTCCGCTCAGCACTATTTGCTACAGAAAAGGCTAACAATGATGATTTTTAAACTTACAATCAAATAGAGACAATGATTGAATTACAGGCATGGACATGCGGATTGTTCATAACAGTAGTTTATACAATTAATGGCTAAACTAATTGGTGAAGACAATATGGAACATCTTCAAAATACATCTATGCAAATCTCATTACTACTACACATCTTCCATGCCTCAGTTTATATTTTACTGTAAATTTGATAGGAAGGCAGGTCTAATTTTGTTTTAACATATAAACTTGATTTTTATCTTTAGAATGAACTTCTGTAGTTAAATTCTATCTATCTACCAGCTGAAAACAGGTTTAGGAATCATTTGCGCAGCCAGATAGAATTACAGCAGAGAGACATTTTACTGACCTTGGCTACATTCTGCAGAAATCAGACACCTTAGATATATTTCTAAAGTAAGCATACAGTTCTCAGTTATAACACCAAGGTTTTTATTATTATTATTATTTTTTAATTGACACACAAGTTATCCCAAGCGTATGGATGTCAGAGTAAATTATCACCAAAAGGAAATTCTGTGGCTTACAACCCTACTGTCTATTATGTGGGATCCAAGCTTAGAGTTTAAGCATTTCCATTTGGACTGACAGATGGTTATAAAACAAAACTCAATACAGCAGTTAGCACCATCTGAGAACATCTCCCACAAGCGAAGAACTACTGACTGCCGAGTATTTTTACTATTCATCATTTACTCAATGAGACTGGGAATAGTCTGACAGATAAGACTGAATGCAGGAAACAAAGAAATACAAAGACTGATAAAATTCTCTAGTCTATGCAAAGGAGAATATTGTGACCCACAGCATGGAAAGCCACAATCAAGTCCACAAACAGAACTAGAGGCAAAATCATTTAGATAAGAAATAATTTATATGGTTCCGCAACTAGATTCAAAAACTGAAAAAATGCTTCATTTGGTCCTGAAATTAAGGAACATACTCGGGGAAAAAAAACCAACATGCAACAAAGATTTTCACTTCTTTTGTTAGATCTGTAGGTACAGGTTCCAGATTAAAAAGGGGGAATTGTTCGGAACATGAAACATGCAGCCATTTTATTTGATGTAACAAAAAAAGTATAATATAGCCACATTAGTAGATATTTGTATTCAGAACTTTGTCATGAAATACATTAATAAAAGCATCACTTTTAAATAACACATTTGCCGATTTCCTAATCATGAGTGGCAGGACTCCAAACAAATTGGAGAAATGGGTGGTTCATATTACGATCAACTAGCTATGAGAAGCATGATAACATAGCCTTAGTATACATGTTTTCAATCCAGCTACCTTTCCAGCAAAATGAAACACATTTGATTTAGTAGTCTGGCTTTAAAGGCAGGCCATGGTCACTAGCAGGGTTAGTAGTTTAGATGCTACAATGTTTATACTGTACTATAAGTTTCAGAACAGACTTATTAGTAAGACTCGTCTTCAGCTGGTACTGAATTTGACAACAGGGGCTCATATATCACATGTGAAAACATGCATTGGTAAAAAGAGGTAAATGTTCACCTAACCTACACCCAGCCCACCACATATGAAGTCTGTTGGAATTGCATCTACATGACAGTGACCTTATAGAGCTAAGTACTGTGGAAAAGCAGACTGGTAATCCATTCAATAAAGATTTAGAGTGTAACAATGACAACTGGATGAAATGGTCAGATTTTGCAACTCACATATTCAAAACTTTGAATCTTGATTTGCAGAAGCAAATCTTAGATTCACTTCCCTTTCGCATATGGATTTTAAAAACTAGAACTGTAAATTACAGCAACTCACTATTACCAATAAGACAGGGGTTTTGACTGAAGGTGTTACTTGCTGGAGAGGACCCAGTCATCAAAGATAATCCAGCAACCGGCAAACCCAAAATTACAAAGCTCATAGCTGGTAATTAGTTCAAGAGCTTTAACTGCAAAGTGATCTTATTTAATGATATTCTCCACCGTGGATTTGCAGTGATAACTGCAGAAGGGAGCTGAGATTCAAGTCATCATAACAAAAATCATAATAAATTGGTCCACATGTACTTGTTTTACATTTTAGGAAAAAACCAGATTGGTCGGGATCGAAGCCATTTAATGATTCAATGAACCTGGCAGACATCTATGGAAGCCTAATCCTTACTGCCTGGCCTTGTCGCTGAGTCATGGATTAGAATTATTTAGACTACTGGACTCATTTTTTGATAAGAGAAGCATCATATCACAAAGGGTGGACACAGTCTCTTCCTAAAAAGCCTAGATTTCTCCACAAAGCATTAGCTGTAAATAAAACTCAGGTATTCTATGTGCACCATGCTGACAACCAGCAACTCAGACTTTACTCTGTTGTAAATTTTGGCATTTCTTTGAATGAGAAATGGACCAGGGCACATTACAAACCATGGGGTCTTCGGGGCCAAGTTATGTTCGTTAATCTTTGATAGCCAGGAGATCACATATCACTGGGGCAGACATGGATAATCTCATAAAGCTTGTTGTGTTTGCTGAGAAGCAAATTCATCTACGTTTTGGTGGCTCTGATGCCTAATATGGATCTGAATACAGTTACCCACATTTCCAAGTATAGTGTCCCCCAATTATTGGAGCTGCTGAAGATTTCTAAAGAGTGCTTTTGGTGGTGGTGGGGGGGGCAATTTGTTTGAATGTGAAAGCAACATCCAAATCAATGATGACCGACTTGTGCCCCTGTGCTGGCATCACCTGGGCAGACTTTTGGTGCATCTGAAGTGGAGCAGAGACAAGTTGGCATAGGGCTCCAAGCAAAGCGTCATCCTAGATTTCACATGGAGCTACTTTGTACTTCTTGTAGCTACAGCTGATTGACAAAATGACAGACAAAGGTTAAATATTCCAGTCAAGAGACAACATTGTCGGGGAGCACATGAAACAGGAGTTAGAATCGCTAAGATGATCTACAGCTTTTGGTGTTTTGTATAAATTATAGTATGATATAGAGAATACTCAGTATATTTGACCAGATTTGCTTGGGCAGAAATAAAATCAAAGTATCACGCTACTACAATACAAAATATACTCTAGCTAAGGATATACAATGTCATATATGTGCCCTGAAACAGTGAGCAGGGGGCACTGCAGGCAGGGTGAGCACTGTTAAAACAGGACACTTTCTGAAAATTTACCTTCTGGAAAAATTTACAGAATCATCTTAATGTCTTGAATCCCAACTTGATACCTTTTTAAATACATTAATGTCCCCATATCACTACATACAAGAGAAAATAAAGTATTACTAAACACATATATTAACTGCAAAGCTTAAATGTCCCATTTTGTCAGGTGCCCCATTTTCACAATACTCACCCTATGGTCAGTCAAAACAGACAGTTAACCTGAAGCCTTCAAGTTTGAATTTCCTGGGGTGGTAAATAAAAATGGAACAAGGATAAAAATCAAGCTCCTTTCGATATAAACTGAGCTAAATTTCTTAGAACACTGAGCCAGTGATCGCTGTCTACTCTACTGGTGTCCTCAGTTTTTACCAGAGATGGCACAGTGGTTAAGAACACCGCATGATTCCCCAAAAGCTACAATTTCAAATTGGTACATAAAATCGATTTAAAAAAAAAAAAAAAAAAGTCCAGCGCAGTATGAACACAATAACGGCAAACCTGATTACCAGTTCCCACACAAAGACCCTTTTCATAACTTCATGCACATAATGGCAGAAACCCAGAAAGAATTAAAATGCAACGTATCGTACATTTTCCAGTTACGTTTCAGGGGCGACATTAAGTAACAATCAAGAGCAGGCATTGTTCAGGCATGTGACAGGCATGCAAGCGGGAGGAAACAAGGCCTGGCGGAGGACAGCATATATCTCAGAGGAAAAAAGAACAATTAGCCGAAAATTAGCCTCATCCACATCTAACATTTTTTGCCTGTTAAATGAGACTGTTTCACGCTTTGCCGCCGCTTTGCTCGGTCCTACTACAACTTGTTTGAATGCTTCAGACAGGTCAACGAAAACTTAGATCTAGAATTAAAAATTCCCAACAATAAAACGCCTTCAACTGTCAATGATGTAAGAACCCACGGAAACACGGTCTAAGTCGGCCTGGCCATAGATACGCATAACCAGACTTAAATGGCATCTATATGGTCGCCAGAAATCAGTATCGACCTGACAGCCCCGAATAAATTGGATTTCACTCTCGTATTGAGGGAAGTACTGCCTTGATATATTTATGTGTTGATCAGCTAACCAGTCATCGAAGTTCATTTCCTGCCCATTTCTTCGATCTCCCCACCACGGTCGGCGGCAATTAACATTATATAACCTTCCCCATCCGTGAAATCTCACTACCGCTTTGAAGGCGCAACTGATGGATATGCCTACTTTGTTAAAGTATATTTAAAAACCAATGACAAAGACACGGCGCATACAATTTAAAGTGATGTTAAAAACAAAGGCTGCAGCGCATGTCAGCTATAGATCTACAGTGAATGTCACGGTTTAAGCCGGACTCTGCCTGTACCACTGCGGGCACCGAGCAGACCAGGCCCTCTCCGCGCTCCGCTTTACATCCATTCGGTCAAACATCTCCTGCGATGACAGCTTATAAAACCACCGACTCATCCAAAACGGGGGAAAGACGCAAGGCCGACGGACTAGCCCCGGGGCCGGCCCTGAATGCACCGCAAGTCGGTTCATTTCTTTTTAACTGGTGGACTTTTGCGCGACGGAACCGAGCAATTAAAAGCAGTAAAAGGGTGGATGAAGAAGTGTAAAGACGGTACCGGTAAAGCAGTCGGGCTGTGCAGCGCTGGATGGGTGAAAGTCCCCCGGAATGACTGCAGGGCTGGATGGGTGAGAGTCCCCGGAGTGCGGCCGCTCTGCTGTTTTGTTTACCATCAATGTAAAAACGCCTCAAACCCGCCCTCTCCCCCGAAACAAAACGGCCCCTCACTCTGCGCCACACTACGGCTAAAAACTGCAGCGCAGAACTTCAAAAGGGGAGCATCCCTCCCACTTTCTTTTAGTGACTGAAAATATTATTATTAGAAAAATAATAATCAATTTTTTTAGTTATTCCTTTCCCTGAGTCGCCTAACTGGATCCCAACCTAACGGCCTAGTTGTACACCAATCTGTTCTTAAGACCACCCCTTCCTGCCAGAGCCTGGCATCCTTGTAGCTGATTGGGCGGCTTACTGGTGAAGACGTTCTTATTTCGAATTGGTCAAAATAAGAGTCGATCGAATATCTCCCCCCCAACACATATTCTTTATATACTGTATACATGAAATTCTCAAGAGTGGAACAACATAGGATTGTAAGGGTTTGGAACCTGCACAGGACAAGAGGGTATAGAAATTGGATGTATGTACGGATGGATGGAAAAACACGTTTTGGTGACTCAGCTGTCTGTTCAATAAAATTTGTTTTCGATTTCTGGTGATTTTCCCTGTAGGTACCAAATCTATAGGTTAATATAATCTTCGCAAATGTATTTACGGTGTGTAAATCAGAATAACGGCGTGCGGGCTTCCAGTAAAGTAATTTTCCCTAGACGATATTTATTTTTTACAATCTATGATAGTCTATTCACAATAAGACCATACTCTTTATGTCACAAGAAATCATGACCTCAACCATCTATTCATTTTTAATGTTTCTGAAAGTAGAAAGAATGAGGGCCACAATACCATTCATACCTATATTTTTCAATTCAGCTCATATAACAACAGGTTATGGTATTGATGCATTATTTCCTAGTACCAGTGTTGCACTTTGCAGATTTGAGTAGCCTAGTTGTCCTGATAGTTTCCTGCTTTTTAAAAAGATGTTGTGTAACTCCACTTCAGTGCTCCAATTCTGCATACATCTCTACCTGGCCATTCATTGAAAGCTCACTGACAACTAGTTAACTCCTTGGCAGCTGAAACAGGGATGGAAACTGTATACTGAAGGTATTTTAGCTGTCGGCCAACATGTAATATACACATGAAACCGCAGGTACACAAATGTTTACTTCCTGTTTAAATCCTAGCTTCTGTCTAACTTTGCAGAGGCCTCTATTACACCCCTGATATTTTCGCATAGGCAATTCTTCAGGGTACAGCAGTTTACAAAGGGAACTGAAAATCTTTTCATGGCAAAACCAAAACTAATCTCCATGTTACCTGCATAATAATCAACTGAGCTTGCAGCCCTCTTAAAATGACCAGACCCGCATACCAGATGGTGAGAAAAATGACTGTCTGGGGGCAGAATGCAGACACATTGCTCAGGGGTATCGGCCCTTTGACTGGCCTGCTTGATGTATGAGATGTTAACAGAAAAGAATACAGAAAATATAAAGTGCCATAATGGGACGTTAAATGTTTTGAATACAGCATTAGGATGCCACGTCAATCCATAAGTCTACCCATGCATTCACTAACGGCTTATTCTGCTCATGGTCATGTTGGGAACCCCTATACAGACCACATTTTTGCTCCCTCCGGAAGCTGGTAGGAAGTAAAAACATGGACTGTCTGAGAGTCCCTGAAGACCACACTGAGAGACACAGGTCTAGAGTGCCTATCCCAGGCAGTCCTAGACTGGAGTACACCTTGGATGTAATGTCAGTCTGTTGCAGAATGGACACACACACACGCAAATCATATACTACAGAAAATGGAGAGGTGCCAGTTATACGTGGCACGCATGTCTCTGAGGTGCAGAAAGAAATCTACATAGGAATGTGCGTGGGTGACCGCCATAGCCTGAAGACGTGTATTTTGGTGGATTGGCATGGTATACGTCGCTATGACAGACGACGCGTCCTGCCCGGGGTCTTCTGCTGCTTAGTAACATATAATGGTCCTGCATGACCCCATATTAGATACGTGTATGGAAGATGGAAGAATTCGGTTTGTTTTGTTTTCTTTTTGATTTATACCGTATGATGACAACTCGACTTGGAAAAGCAATTATGTCTACGCTTACTGATACCGCACAGGAATATTTTTACGTTTAGGAAGAAAAGTAAGAAAATATTTGCTTTGGCTTTGTTAATGTGTGTATGAAACTAGGCTGGCCAGCAGCGTTAATTAACACGCTGCTTAAAATACCAGCGAAAATTTTCCCGACGGCGCAAACTACACTATATATCATTTATTTACCAGTGCTACACGACAGGTACATATGGGTACTTAAAAATCAATGCAGATCGTTTGCTCAAACCGTAACACGCTAAATGGATTCTTATATGTTAAAGGAAAAGGTCACAATTTGAACCCTAACCCCCTAAACACCCGGTAACTAATTAAGAAGTAATCACCTGGGGTACTAACTATAAAGCTCAGAGGGGTATAAGCCACTCTGTTTGATAATTTATCCCGGGCCATGGATCTTTTGGTGTTTTTAAATCTGTTAACTTTATGGGGCTGTGGAAATTTAGCAGGTAAGATGCGTTAATTATACAGGCTCGATGAGTTTAAAATTTGTAATGCAGGAGATATTGCTGTAGGCTCTGTGGATTTTGAATAGTTGTCCAATTAAATGGAGACCGGTAGCCTACAAATTCTATGCACGTGGACATCAAAGCTATAATGTACTTGGCCGACCTAGTCATAAAATATCTTTTTTCCAGTTTTAACGGAAACGTTTAGTCTCCAACACGGGAATTTTTTCTACTAATTGTTGCAAAGATACTCTTTATTTGGGTTGACTCTTTCACAACTTTGTTTTGTCCTGCTGGTGATTTAATCTTATGTGCGTAATACGACCTTCCCAGTAGCCTTGAGCGCCGCGGATGGTTCGCTCCCAGCCCCGGCGAAATGCCCCTTCGGTTCGTTCACGTGCAAGGACGGCCGCGGCTGCACACTCCACATCCACTATTGTGATGGGGACAAGGACTGCGAGGACGGCTCCGATGAGGCCGACTGCCCTGTGAAGTGCGACGCAGGTGTGTGATCGCTGTTTGTATATATTCACCTGTTAAACACTTCGTTTAAAAAATAGTCCGTTATCAAGGAAGGTCCACACGCACTGCAGGTGCAAGTTCAAGATGCCGAATGGTTGTGTGTACAGCTTCTACACTCCAATAGCCTATAACAAACGCAGTCGTTGTTTGCACAAAACACAGGTCACAATTTGCAAAAATATCAAAATAAAGTAATAGGAAATCCATTTTCCTAAATAACACTGTTTTATTACTTTAGTCTATCACTCTGGTACTTGTACCAGATGGATAAGGACACGTGTCTGCACATTTGCAGCTCCATATACAATTAATTTGCTAGTTACTTCTGTAAATTGCTTGGTATCTAAATGTAGGACGGCTAGTTTTTGGTGGAACATGGGGCACTAATTTAAGATTTACGCCCTTCCAGACCAGTTCCAGTGCGCCCACGGCAGGAAGTGCATTAAGCTGAGCGAGGTGTGTGACGGGACAGCCCAGTGCCAAGACCGCTCCGATGAGAAGAACTGCTGGAAGGCCACGGATGAATGCGCCATCCGCTGCGACAACACCCGCTGCATCCCATCGACTTTCCGCTGCGATGGAGAGAGGGACTGCTTGGACGGGGCAGACGAGGAGGACTGTGGTATGCGGGGGTGTGCCTGTTTCCTGTCCGGGTTTTTTATTTTAAGGTTACATTCACTTGTGATATTGGAACAGACGGACATTTTATCTGCGTTATTTTGTCAGCTGCGCAATGTTGGAGGAAAAGCACGTGTGTAATGTCACGGCACAGCTAGCCTAGTCTCCATTTAAACTAGAAAATGCCACGGTGACTTCAGGAGTAGTCGGTCGTTGTAACGGGTGAACTGCTTTCAATGCGATATTAACGGACCCGTTCTGACTAGATGATGGAAAGTGCGAGAGCGGCGAATTCCAGTGCGCCAGTGGTCAGTGCGTCTCCGGGAGCGTGCATTGCGACGGGCACGCCGACTGCCATGACCGCTCGGATGAAATTGGGTGCCAGTCATCGGATTGTCCCGGCCAGAAACGCTGCTCCGATACCGGCCGGTGTCTGCTGCCTGTCTGGGTATGTGACGGTGAGGAGGACTGCCAGGACGGGTCGGATGAGAAGGTGAGCTCGCTGCTATTCCCGTGTTGGAGCATGTGTTGGTACCTCCACTTTTGTGTAACTTGCTCCAAATTAAAATCAATCTTTATAATCACTTACCCAGTCTGGAAAAAGTTCTTGTACACACAAGATACAGAATTAAATGCTCAGAGGTCACAATTTGCAAAAATATCCAAAATATTTGCACCTTTATGCATTTGTTTCACCATGCTGATTTGGTAGTAAGTGAATGTTCCAGACCTTTGTAAGATGCCACCCTTGCAGAACTGTCCAGCGGCTCAAGTGACATGTGGGGAGTTCCAGTGGACCTGTGCTTCAAAAACCCAGTGCATCCCCATCTCCTGGCATTGCGACAGGGAGGTGGACTGCAGTGACCGCAGTGACGAGGCTGGATGTGAGGCATTTTCCCCGTCAGTCCAATAGACACTGAAGATCTCATTTGACTTTGGAGGAAGAATTTTCAGAATTTCAGAAATGTTCATGATTTTTAACATTTCAGCTGGGCTTATTTGGTTATAGTGTTCTTCAGTCTTCATAGCTATAGCTCCCACATATGGGCATAAATTTTGGGCAGCCATACACCCCACAGAGCTGCTCTATGTGCTGCAGGCTGTATAATAGCTGCCATAGGGAATTGCTCTACTGTTTGGCAAAACCACCATCCCAGCCTCTCGCATCTCCCAGCTTTCTTTTGATGTGTGACCTCTGTCAGAACAGAACACATTCATAAGCTGGGAACATTCTGAGTAGTGTGTGTGAAGTGGCTATAGTGGACTGGGTCTGCTGTGTGCAGACGTAAAGGAAGGTAACAAAGCCCAGTGCATCACCTGAGCAAGATTTTGTGTCCAGGTGCACCTGCCGGATGCCCCTCTCGCCAGTTCCAGTGTGGGACTGGCGAGTGTGTGGACCCAGCCTCTGTGTGTAATGAAAGTACAGACTGCGTTGATGGCTCTGACGAGGGCCCCGCCTGCCATAACGACGCATGCTCCAGTCCTGGAAGTCCCCAGTGTGCCCTCGAGTGCTACAACACACCCCAGGGCGCGGTGGGTACAAAAAGGGGGGTGAGAGGAAGTGTGGTGGCAGGTGACTATATTGGTGCACGTTGCGAATGATGGAAGGAATAGCTGGTGTAAGCAATTAGAGGAATTTGGCTTCCCGCAGCTTAGAGAATCAACTGTTGGGGTTTTCTGTCGTTCCTCCCCAGAATTACCAGTAAACCTGTTTTTTTGGATGTCAAAATGGCAAACGAAGTAGACCTAATCTTCATGTAATGTTACTATTTGTGTTTAGAGTAATTTTAATACTCATTCCCATGCTTTTGGGATGTCGACATGAAGGTTATCGAGCTGACTGAGACCAAGAGGTAGGGTGTAAAAAAAAAAAAAAAAACCAGGAAAGCAGTACTTGACTGTACAACAGCAGTGTTCATCAGCTGAGCGATATAATTGAATGATTCCTTCCTATCTGATCCTTCAGAGATGCAGCTGCAATGTGGGCTTTGAGCTGCTGGCTGATCAGGTGACCTGTGTGGACAGCAACGAATGCAAAGCTGCGGAGCCTCCCTGTAGTCACACCTGCGTGAATACCGAGGGCTCCTACAGGTGCCACTGTCACCCGGGTTACCAGCTAGCGTCAGATGACCATGGGTGTGAAATAACAGGTGCTGTTTAGCTTGTTTTGTACTTGACGGTCTTGCTTTGCTGGTAACTAATTGCTAACTGCTGTAATAGCTAACATCTGGCTGTGCTAAATTGCTTGGTTTGTTATGGAAGTCTACATCAGCAGTAGAACTTTGCTCCTCCTGCAGAACCAAGAAACGTTTCCTTTGTCCCTCTACCCCCTCCACCTTCATAGGGGAGCCCCTTCTGCTGGCCTCAATGCAGAATGAACTGCTCCTGCAAGGCCTGCGCACTTCTAGCCTAGACAGCCATCCCACCACCAGCAAGAAGGCCATCATGTGGGTGGACTATGATTGGCGAGACCAAAAGATCTTTTGGGTCAACCTGGAAGCTGACAGCATCAGGTGGAACTCTCTGGACAAGAGGAACAAGGGCACAATCGTAAAAGGTTCGTCTCATGCTGTGACGGATCATTTGTACCCTGCGTCTTCTGCTTGTTGGTCCTGTAGAATCACTGCTATCAGCTGAGTGAAAGTTGAAATTAAGTAATTCTCTCTCAACTTGGAGGCTCTGGAAATGACATTCCCCTCAAATATTAATCTGTTTTTACAGTTAGCCACTGGCTTTTTGTTTGTTCCCTTTGACACTGCCGTTTATCCACTCTGTAGGAGTCAAGGCAGACTGTTTGGGAGTGGATTGGGTTGGGAGGAACCTGTACTGGATCGATGGCGAGAGGGGCGAGATTCATGCTGTGACGCTTGACACCACAACTACAGCCCAGAACTCCATAATAGTTGTGGACGAGGATCTGGAACAGCCTCGTTTTCTGTTACTGATGCCCGAGACTGGGTAAGTGTGTCTGATGCTGTAATGCACAGTGTAGAGGTGTTGACTTGTTATGGATGGTTTTTTTTTTTTATGAAAAGGGTCATAACATTGTAGGCTCAAATAAGGCCTGGTGAATCATTCATCCTGCAGGATGATGTTCTGGTCCGATATCGGTGGCGAGCCACGGATCGAGCGAGCAGGCATGGACGGCTCAGAGAGGAGGACTGTGGTCCGGGACAAGCTCAGCTGGCCTGGCAGTCTAGCTGTGGATTCACTGGGTGGGAGGATCTACTGGACAGATGAGAAACTCAGGTGCATTGGTTCAGCCACCCTAGATGGACAGGATATCAAGGTAACTGACGGCCAAACCAGTGACGACCTTCTCCCGTAGTGTTGCAGCATTCATTGGCATTTTTTTTTTGAAATGCATAATTTTCAAATCGGGACACTTGGTCCTTAATTCCGCCCCATGCCTGTAGCTTCTGCAGTTGACTGAGACGCCCAGACCTTTCTCAGTGGCAGTGTTTGAAGACATGGTCTACTGGTCTGACACTGAGAGGAGAACTGTGCAGAGGGCCAGCAAGCATACGGGCAAGCACCGGGAAACGCTTCTGAAACGGGACTGGCAGGTCTTGGGAGTGAGAGTAAGTCTGCTCTGAAGCCTGAAGCACAGGGATTAAGACTGTTCCATTTACCTCGGAGGTTGGAAGTCAGACCTGGGAATGACGTCGCACTCAGTGTTGCGGTACAGCAAAATACCAGGGATCTGTTTCAGAAAGAATTATTTCTTGCTTAGCCTGACATCTTGGTGGATTTGATTGTTTTAATTGCCTTTGTTCACTTGCATTTAGCCCAGACTACCTTAAATCTGAAGTTATCCAGCTAAGCAAGAAATCCTGCTTTCTGAAGTTCTAGCCCGGTTAATTGTTAGCCATTGTTTGGCTATTGAATCAATTTGATACTGTTATGTGGTATTTTGTGTGTAGGAACACATCCACTGACAGCGGGTGGACAGTACTGTGTGTGACAGATTTTAATGACGACGCAAGTGCTAAAAACGGTATAAAACCTACAGCTTTAACTTCTGATTTAAGCCAACTTGAATTCTGCGGTTGGGGTCGCGTAGATTCCTCAGCCGTTTTTCCAAGCAGGAATTCCGACTTCAGGGGGCATTTCAGTTGAAATTTGACTAGGAACAAGTTACGAGTTCAAATGGAACATGGCATGAGACTGGGTCAAGAATCAAGAAGTGGACTGAGGATGCAAGGTTTCCCAAGGGACCTCTGTTTCAGACCTGGTGGTTTCTGCTATGTAACTGCATCAAAAAACCTAATTGAGAATGACACGAACAATGAAGCAGAACAGGAAGTCGTAGTCTTTGAGGATGGTGTTCCACCCATTTATGAATTAATGACCACGCTAATCATTATCTGACAGCACATCTTTATAAAGTTCCTAGGAATTTGGGTTGTGTGGGAACTGAATGGCTGCAAAAATGGCATTTGTAGCCTTGATGTGCTTGTTTAGTGCCGATTTGAGTATTAAATTGGGAAAGTGGTCGTCGAAACGCGTTATGCAAGGGTGGCTGTTTTCCGAGCAGATCCTCCACAAGCTGCTGCAGGAGGACGTGTCAAACCCGTGTCTGCGGCTGCGCTGCTCCCACCTCTGCCTGCTAGCGCCGGGACCCAGAGCTGTGTGCCGCTGTCCCTCTGGCCTCCTGCTGGACCACGATGGGCTCACCTGCTCACAGCTGGAGGACTCCGCTTTCATCTACGTCCTGTCACCTACATCTGTCACCCAGGTAACCGCTGCTCCACTGTGGCTGACCACCACTCAACCTATCCTGGACATAATCACAAGCTCAGTTTTTGATTACTGCTGAATACTTATGTGAGGTAGTGGTGGTTGCAGTAATGATTACGAATTTGCGCTTGCATGTGTAAAACATGTTCGTGGAGAATGATGGACAGTGGGCCCTTCCACATTGCATGGGTTGGGGGCACAGCCCCCCTGCTACTGGAGGGGACTGCCAAATTTTTTTTTTTTTTGGTCCCCTTGGTGATCGACGAATGATATGAAGATCACTGCGAGATCGCGCGAGACTGCAAAACATTGCCTCATTTTGCATGTCTGACTTTTCTCAAAACTCCCAGAATTCCCATTTATGCTGGCACTGCGACGTATCGAAACCGCAATCGGAAAAGTCAGTTGAGCGTTATGTGAATTTTGTTCTACCAGCAAAGTTGGACACCATTCCTACCTGTTATTCCAGGGGTGTCAAATCATGGCTGAATTTTCAAATGGGTACCTCGCCCAATCAGAAGTTACTCGCACATTAGGTGAAATTACTCGTTCACCCTGGGATTTTTCAGACAATGAGACCCTGCATGCTTGGATCCGCATGCTAAATGACTGAGCAGCGTCATTTAGTCTCCCCGGTCTGTTCCCTGATTGCCTTGTTCTCCACCTCTGTGCCAATATGCCTGTTCTCCTGTAGGTATACCTGCAGAGTCTGGGCACTGTGGTGGGGCAGAACTGGCCAGACCACCACGTGTTGGCATTACCTGGCATCGACGAAGCCACAGCGTTGGAGTATGTGCAGTGGAACCACAGCCTGTATGTTGCGGACGCAGGACGGGGGAGCGTAGAGGTGTTCAGGCTGCAAGAGGGGAACCTGCAACACAGTCATGCGGTGGTTAAGTTGCAGGGAGATGATGTGGTGATGGCAATGGCTGTCGACCACATCACCCTCAACCTGTACTGGTGCAGCCGTGAGCAGCCGGGCCTGCACGTCACCTCGGGCTCTGGAGCATACACAGCTGTGCTGCTGGATGACCTGACGGCCCCCAGTGCGGTTGCCCTGCACCCCCCAGCTGGCTGGATCTGCTTCAGCGACGCGGCACGGGTCGAGTGTGTCTACATGGATGGGAGAAACCGCAGCCTGCTCTGGCAGAAGGCCAAGAATCCCCGCTCCCTGACCTTCTCTCCTGATGGGTCCAGACTATACTGGGCTGACACTGGTGAGCTGGTTGGTCATCTACCTTTTCAGTGTTTCATGATGCTGAACAGTCTTTGCATGGAGTTGCATTTTTCTATAGCCCTGTTAATTAACCGTATGGTACATGACGCAAGCTATTGGTGTAGATGTCTTTGTCAGCAGAGCGCATGGATGCTGTGAATCCTTAATGTATAAACTTCTAGGTACAGGAGTGATCAGTTCCATTGGCAGTGATGGTTCTGGATACAAGGAGTTTGAAACCGGTGGCAGATTGATTGATGCCCTGGCTTGCAGTGATGCAGTGGTCTTCTGGGTCACGGTCAATGGTATCGTATAAACCGCCACCCTTCACTGGCCTATTGTGCAATGGTCCTAGTATAGTAGAGGTTTGGTTGGCAGTGGACTTTGTTCCCAAAGGGTAAGAGGCTGTGTTCTCCTCTCAGATACCGCGAAGGTTTGGTTCAGTGACAGCTCACTAGCCAAGCAGCTGTGGTTCGAAGTGAAGGCTAACATTGTTGATTTGAAAGCCTATAGCAAGAATGTTCAACAAGGTAAGATTGGATTTACCTGATTATCTTCTGGTGTTCACTTGATCAGAATTAACTGGAGTGCAAATGACATTAACACTAGAACCGCCGGGACCCTTAACACCAGCAGCGATGAACTTTGGTGTATCGGACCTTTCGTTTTTAATGGGCCATCGTGTTAGCATACTGTCACCTATCAGGAAACAATGGGACAGTCAGTAATCCTCACAGCAGCAGCTGCTGTCACCCCAGAAAAGCTGTAAAACCCATGTTGTGTTTTTGCATCAAAAGTAACAGTTAATCTTGTGAAATTAATCTTGCTCCCACACTGCTAGTAAAAGCCTTGATTTAAAATACCCAAAGAACTCATTACTTTTAATCATTATCACAGGTGGGTATGGGTGGTCTTAGAAAAGAGACGTGATATAGGTGATGTTACTCCGACACTTATAAAAACAATGCAAACGGAATAAACCGCTTCAGCTGAACAGTGTTTTCAAACAAAACAGGGTTGCCAACCTTTGGTCAGCTGGCTTGAAGTTAGATTTTCAATTAGACAATTTTCGCACTTGTATGCATGTACTGTTTACCTTGTAAATGGTCTGTAGAGTTTGCAATCTATACCAGTGCTGTTGATGTAACTAATTTCATATTCATAATTGAATATAGATTTGACGTGTTCTTGCATGAGTGAGAGTCTGAAAGCGTGTCAAAGCACACACCCAGGTGTACCTGTACACTAATGGTGCATTAGTGCAAAATAAATGGGCTGTATATGCCTAGGTACTTCTTGCTTGGAGGTTAGTTTCACTGGTGTGGGGAAATGGCAGTTCAAGTGATAATGAATACAGAATTTGATCTCTTGGCATTTGGCACTTAATATGCAAGAACCCTCTTCAGAAACAGCTTTAGGTGTAACTGAAGTGTTATAGTTTCTAAGTGATTGTCCCTCTGTACCCTCAGGAAGTAGTCTGTGCTCCGATAGGAACGGGGGCTGTAGTCACCTGTGTCTGCCGTTTCCTGGCGGTCGGACGTGCCGCTGTGTGGAAGGCCATCACTTAGCCAACGAGTCCCACTGTGTGGCCGGACACCCCTGCCCTCCTGACGCCAAGGCATGCCGGGACGGCCAAACCTGTCTCCCCGCCGTAAAGTTCTGTGACGGTCATCCGGACTGTCCGGACCACTCGGATGAGAACTGTAAGACCCCTGTCCAGAGACACGTGCATGAATCTGGGTGGCCCTTGTGATTGAATTGAGTTTTTTTCTACCAGACTCGTAGAGCCTTGACATATTGAAATACCCCCCCTCCCCCCCCGCCACTCACAGGTACTGTTGACCTGTTGAGACCCAGAGGCCCCCGACCCTCCTTCAGCACCCCCAGCTCTGCCGTCCCCACGTCCCTTGACGACCTCTTGCAGCGTGAGCTGGAAGCAGAGCCGTGTGACGAGAGGCTGTGTGGTGGGCGTGGCAAATGCGTGACCGTGCCGGACGGTGGCACCACCTGCGAGTGCCACTCGGGCTTTCAAGGAACATTCTGCAAGGACGGCGCTCCGTCGGTCCAGCCGCTGATCACCTATGCTGGCGGCGCCTTGGCCGTAGTGGTCATCGTTGCCGCGGCGGCCGTGTTCCTCATCAGGAAGAGGAAGGCGGCAGTCAAAAGGTGAACTTCTGTGTAGTTCTGATGGCCTGGAGTCACTGTGGACATGATCCTTTAAGATCTAAACCTTCATCAGTGGCATTCAGCTGTAGACTTTTGATCCAGCCCATACAAGCACTTTTTGAATTTCATTGCAAAGTTAAAGGTTATGTGAAATGGAAAAGTTTTGATTGGCCAATCAAAACTGACATTGCAAAGCAACCCCTGTTCAGTCCTCCCTATAAGGGCCTCCATCTCTAACCCCTCTGCTCATGGTTTTTCCCTGGACCTGCCTTTCGCCTACAGGAGGGAGAGGGTCGTCACCAGGGCGGCCCCCCAGACCGAGATGGTGGCTCGGGTGGAGGGACCCCCAGCACCAGCCTCTGCCTCCCCCCCTGAGGCGCACAGCCCTGAGGTAACTGCCTCTTCGGAGTTTTTTGCTCCAGTGATCATTCTTGTGGTCGCCCTTTTTAATTAACACTACAGCTGTGTGCTGTCACCAGCGGTGGAAAGTTCAGTTCCAGAAAGTACAAATCCAGACCAGTTGAGTACTCTTTTGTATGTGACTTATGTTCAACTGGTTGGTTGAAACTAAATCCTGGTCTGGATTTGTACTTTCTGGACCTGAACCTTCCACCTCTGGCTGTCGCATTGCAAATTGTATGGCACATGCACAGAAATCACCAGGGCTTCAGATAACGCGTGTAAACATTTAAGATGGCGGATAAGATTTTTGGTGGCGTATGCACTTTAGCCCACGGCTTGGTAAGCAGATTAGCAGCATGCCTAAAATACTGAATCGCCATGTGATTGTGCAGCGCTGGTACCACGGTGACTGTAATATAATCACCTCCTGTTTTCTTTGTGGGTTACAGGAGCCTGTTTCCCCAGAACATTGACCACACCTTCACAGAATGCCAACAGCCCTTCTACCTGAAATAAATGCTCAATGAACTGAACTTGTGCATGTTCCCTGAGTGTGATTCTATGCATACGGTTCATAATGTTATACCCAA
The DNA here is from genome assembly GCA_026781145.1 of Hippopotamyrus pictus. Classification (NCBI taxonomy): domain Eukaryota; kingdom Metazoa; phylum Chordata; class Actinopteri; order Osteoglossiformes; family Mormyridae; genus Hippopotamyrus; species Hippopotamyrus pictus. The sequence continues at coordinate 5,182,673 of JAODLC010000044.1, forward strand.
GCAGAGCTAAAGGTACCATTTGCAAAATGTCCATTGTATCTATGTTAAATGAAATCTAATCTCCTGTGCCTCTACTGATCCTTCCATGCAAAATATTTGACTGGTTAACTGCCTTGCCATCCTGACCAGCTTAATTGGTGACTAATTAGGGTTTGCTTAACTTCTGTACAACAATACATTTTACAGCACTAAACTCACTGGCAGTGGTCCTTGGTCTCTGTATTAAGCAGCATTGCTATAATCCATGTATCTGTACCCAATCAACCAACCACTTATGAAAACAGCAGGATACTGAAATGGCAAGGAACTCGGAATAACCACTGAATTTTCATTTAAAGTATTAGCTTTTTCTTTTTCCTCTGCCAGTGATTCACAAGGGTAGACTTAATCAGGGCAGGTTTTTGGCTCTGCTCATACGTGACTTCATCTTCTCAAACATCTCATTTAGTGGTCAAGCAGCCCTCTGCTCTATGTAGGATGAAGTACACACTTGTCCTTAATGAGTTTATACAGCCTGGATCAGAGAAACATTTAGTGTTTATCGTTCTGACACGACTGGCGTGCTGGAGGGTCCAAATGCCTGCTGCTGTGAATAAATTGTAAGCTCTAGCTACTGTACCTGCCCAGCTATGCTTAGTGTCTGGTACTGGCAAGGAAATGACTGCAGGGATTCAGCTGTCCGTTACAAAGCTATAGATGTAGTGTGGTGGAACAAACATGAAGGCAACTTTAAGGTTCCAGCAGAATGTTGACCTGGGCTATTGATCTGACTCTGGAGACAAATAGATTTTATTAGTTATAAGCCACTAATGTATTTGGGCTTGATAATTGAAGTTTCAGCGCTAGCACTGAAATGTCGTTTTTGAAATTGCTTACGTTGAGGATTTCACCCGTACGTCCAATTTGAACAAGTCCCAATGTTTCATTATGGTCGGCTTGTCTCTTGGGAACCAGTCAAATAGCAAGGAGATGAACCCACTGGTCTTTGATCATAGGCCCTGCTTCCTTACTGTGTCATCAAGTACCCCTAAAGAAAGGTTAGGGATTGAGTTCTTAAATTTACTTACGTTTAATCACTTGCATTTTTTTGTGCCAAATAAGCAAATTTCAAACTAGCTGCAAATATTGAAGGGGAAATGAAGGAACAAATGTTGGCTGTGTGATTTTGGAGTTATTTCTGAAAAGCAAATGAGTAAATCAGTGAAACAATAGGGTTGATTTTGTGGCTTTTGCTTATTCTGGAATATAATGCTCACATTCTTGGTGTTTTCGACGACTTATGGTCATGATGACTTCTGGGACATGAGCAATAATGGTTTACCTCAGATTGTGCTGGTCAAAGCAAAAAATACTGCAACAGCCAGTGATTACATGGTAACAGCATAACCAAACATGTTTATGATGCTTAAAATGGCTTGAAAATGCTTAAATATTACTTTGATGAGTAGTCGTATAGGTTCATGCAGACATTAAAGGCAGAGGCAGCATGTAAGAAAACGGCCTGGGAAATTAGAGCTTTCCTTTAAACCAAGGAATCCAAATAGTGGATATTGTCTTGGGCTAGTGTACAATTATAAGAAATGCAGATGTAGATTACTTTCTAGATAAAGGAACTCCACATTTTATTCTCTGTGTTAGTAAAAGTGAGTACATCTAAGTTTCACATAAAGTCTGAATAACTGAATAATTGATGAACTAACTGGTATGTTGCTTTGGAGCATCCACTAAAATGTAAATATAAAATGTAGATGTAAATTTAAATATGGCAACTGGCATACCAAAAAATGTGATGACTTAAGGTCCATTAAACGTGTGTGTTTAGTCTGGATGGGAAAAATAACTGACAAATATCAGTGATAAAACAGCATAGAAAGGAAAAAATATGCCCCCCCTTACATTTATTTTTTTTATTTATTTTTGTAAATGCTGAGCTGTGGTCTGACTGCTTTTCATTAAGCAGATGATTTTTGGGACAGCAGAATCAGATGCTTTCTGGGAGAGTTAGGGGTTAAGGGCCTTGCTCAAAGACCAAACGGCGAAATTGCTCCACTGACCCTAAGATATGGGCTGTTACAGGCACCTCTTTGTCAGCAATTATCAAACACATTCATTTTCAAAAAGTAAAATCCTAACTGCATGTTTAGAGATTGAAGGGATGTTATTGCCAAATGCATGATGAAACGGCTAATGCTTTGAAATGGCTTCCTTACAAATCTGTAGAAACTCCTGGCCTTTGGTATTGTTTTGTGTGTTTAATTCGATGGTAAAGTGATTTGACTTTATTCAAAGGCCAGTATTTATGCATATTGGAAAGTCAATTGATTTACCAAATACTTAGAGATTAAGCTGATAAATAGATATGAGTGCCTATGCAAGAATGATCATGCGGGAATGATCAAACCTGCTGAAATTGCTGAATAGTTTGCCCAAGTCTGCTAAACAGATCGTGGAGAAGAGAAGACAGTAAGGTCAACAGAAGGACAAGGTCGATCTTTAGATAACATCCCGGGTGCAGAGACAGAAGTTGAGCAAAAGATCTGGCTATTTGGAGAAATTCGGAAACATTGCAAAACAAGCTTGGAGAACATGATCTAGGGCAGTGTCTCCCAAACCAGCCCTCGTGGTACGCTGAACAAAGCCAAGCAGTCAGGAGCTCTAAACGCCTTACAGATGTGCCGGGAACTGGGATAACACAAAAACGTAGATCCATCCACTGCGCACCGAGGACTGGTTTGGGAAACACTGATCTAGGGTAGTTATTGGAAATACCAAAATAGCCAATATCATATTCGCTGAAGTAAGTAATTCAGTTGCCAAGCTGAACTAAACTAATTGTTGACTGAAATCAAAGTGAAATGTATGTCATTAAAAACTATATGACCTTTACTCATTCGCAATGGAGCTGAGCCACTCTGAGGAAAATTGTAGTTGTGACTCTTTGCATAGAGTGAATAAACTAACCTTGCATTGACCCTGCTGATTGATACATCTAAATTGATCAGTCTAAACTGAGGGCTTAGGGCTCTGATACATAACCAGAGTCTTTCTGAACATCGTGCGGCCTGTACTCAGAGCTGGATCCGCGGAGATGAGCCACCTGTCTGTCCTGTCATCCCCGCCCATGCCGCTTCCTTCCCAGCAGCAAGAGCCACCAGTGGGCAAAGTGAAGAATGTCAAATCGGCACCGAAACGGGGACCCAGGCCATTTCCGCCCACAGAGCAGCAAATCCCAGCTGTGCGCCGCCTGAGGGTGTGACTTCCAGCACGGGCGCTGTCAGCCGGTCTGCCCTAAGCTGGCGTTTGTCCAACTGAGGGGCCACTTACCCGGCTTGGGGGATAATAACCAAACTCCCAGTTATCATTCACAGCCCTGACAGTCTGATTTAAAGTGTCACGCCTCTTATTGTTTATTTATATTTATGAAAGAAAGTCCTACAACTCGCACAGCACAACATGTTGGAATGACATACCAGGAACAGAAGGTTTCCGCAGGAGGTTTCTGACGGGACGTCCCAGGAAGTGTTCCGATTAAAAGGGACGAGACCCAGTGCGACCGCCTTCATATAAGGGTTCGCAAGGTCGTCTGCTCGCTCTTCCTACAGCCCATTTAGGACCCTCCTCTCGGCACCGGAGCCAGTAAAGTCGTCAATCCGACAGCGTTACGAACGTGAAGATTTTTCCATCAGCATTGCGGCAGAGGGTACAGGCACTCAGACCGGGGTAAGGCTTCACAAGTGCACTTTTAAATATTGTTTTGTATTTGGGTTGATTGTTAAACTGCGTAGTTCATTAATTTAGGCCAAACTGTGCGTAAGATGTGGAAAGAAAGCCCTGCTGCAGGCTTATTAGCTAGTTATTGCCGGGAGCCATTACTCAGGATTTTGGCCCCCATGAAAGCATATCATACTGGGGCCCCAACCTCAACCAATAAAATTATGTTTAGAATTTTTAGGGCCCCCGTCACTGAGGGGCCTTTGGAATCGTCCTAACTTTCCCCACCTTTGCAGTACCCCTGGTTATTACAGTTCCCCAGAGTTACAAGAACATGCTAAGATAGTACTGCTGAGGTCAATTACTGACTGTAAACTGCACTTGTATGTTTTTATGCATGTCTGTACATGAATGTATAGCCTTGGAATCCCATTTATTTTAATGGCTTAATAATAATCCTTACAATCCAAGCACAGGGAGTGGACATTTGTCCTGTAGTCTTAGAGCATTTTGTTGGGGGGGGCAGGGTTGGGGCCATTCTGGAATGCATTTGTCAATTCCAATCCAAATCAGGAAATGGAACTGGAGTTGGAATTTAAATCTCCCTGAAATTTGAATTAAATTCCAATTCTGTTCTCCATAGTTTTTTTTTTCCAATTCCAACTCCAGTTCCATTTCCTGATTTAGACTGGAATTAATGAATGCATTCCGGAATGGACCCAACCCTGGTGGGGGGTTATGGCCTCACTCAAGGGCCCAATGGAGATGTGACTTCTTTTTTTTTTTTTTTTTTTTTTTTTAAACAGGACAGTACATCAATGATTAAACTTGAATAATCTTGTCATACAGCATTATACAATAAAATTGTTGTGTTTCACTTATCCATAGTGTCCATTGGAAATGTTGAACTATTATCCATGAAGGGACATACATGGAACACAGAAAGGAAAAAAAAGGGGGAGAAGGGAGTAGGGAATGTGCAGAGAGAAAATTCATGTGTTGTTGTCACTTATGTCATATAGGTTATAATTAAACAATTGTTTTCTATTTTTATAGAGAAATTGTTGGAGTCCTAAATCAAATCATTAATTCTGTTGGATGTCTTTGTACATTTCGTAGATATTGATCTCAATTAGACCATCATTTAATAAAGTTTTTTGTTTGTAGACGGATTGAGAAGGTAACTTTTTCATATATTTCATTCATTACATATATTTCATTTACAATATCTATCCATTCAGTTATTGTGGGAGGATCTGGAAGTAGCCAGTGTCTTGTAATATTTTTCTTTCCAGCAGATGTCAATATATTAAATAAGTATCTATTAAGCTGTACTGGTAGGGAGTTGGTATTTCCTAAAATGAAAGTGAAAGAATTGGAATGGTATTTAGGTCGAAAAAATGTCTTCCAGAGTTTTATGTATCTTCAACCAAAAATCCTTTATAAATGAGAATATGTGCCAATGATTGGCATTCTGATTCCCGCGTAATCTCCGACATTTATAGTCTCCTCTTGTAGTGTGTTTTTTTTGTATAGGGGTAAAAAAAAATCTAAGTAAACATTTCCAGCCAAATTCTTTCCAAATATATGAGTTGGTACATTTCTATTGGGATTTACAGCAACTGAGATGTGGCTGTTCAACAAAGGCCGGGGGTAAAACCTGCAACCCTCCGATCACTGGCACAGAGGCCTAACCCGGCACCCTCCACTTCCTGTGAGGTTACTGTAACCATAACAGGACAATCAGCTTATTGGTTAAGGACGGCAGGCAGGTGGCAGGCTGCTGCAGTGTTTAGTGCTGTGTCCTCACACCTAAAGGACCGGAGTTTGTGGCTCTGGCCCATCTTCACCCCACATCTTCGTCAGGTTTTCTCCACCTTCCCTCCCACAATCCAAAGACATGCAATGAGAAATTGGATTTGCCTGTAGGTGTATATCCTGCAGTGCATTATTCCCGGCTTCACGCCCATAGTATCTGGAATGGGCTTCGGGACCCTGCAAAGGACAAACGAGTGTAGAAAACCAGAGGTAGTGATTCAATTCAGTAACGCAAGTTTGCAGAATTCTCTGTAGTAATGCGCCACTATGAAGGCTAGCTGTCGGTCGATCTTCAAGAATTATTATTAATATTTTGCATAACATTAACGGTGATAGGAAATGTGTGCGACCTCTGTGTTCACATATTACTTTATTCCCAGGTGATGAGTGTGCTAAATAAGGATTCACCAGCGAGCTGAAAGCCTTGCATGAGCAAACTAATAAAGGCTTTTCATTCCCAGGAAATACAGCTCAGGAGATGAATGTCCTTCGGACCACTGCTCTCATTCTCCTCATCGTGACGATGGCATCATCAAAACCAGTAAGAATTACGTCCCTTTCCTATGATGCATTGGTAGCAACAAACATCTAAAATGCTTCATCATTATAAGAACATAAGAAACTGATACTGATACTTTATTGATCGGGGGGGGGGAAATTCTCTGTATGCTTTGCTCTTTGTAGACTGGTTGCTTCCTCACACCTCTAGGACCAGGGTTTCAGCCTTAGTAAGCTGGTTGTGAGGGGCAGCCACCTGTTGTGGCACCCAGGGAGTTGGGGGTTAAGGGCCTTGTTCAAGGACCTGCAGATGTGCTAAAGCTGGGTTTGAACTGGTGACCTTCTGATCACAGGCACAGCCCACTGAGCCATGTGCTGCCCCCCTGAAAAGACACTGTTAGTCAGGCGTGCAGGTGTGATGTGTGGCTCAGTGGGCTTCGTGCCTGTGCTCAGAAGGTTGTTGGTTTGAGCCCCAGCCACAGCAGAATAACCACATACCCGAGAGCCCCTGAATAAGACCATTAATGTGTGACCCCCACCAAGCTGCACACAGAGTAAGAGGAGACAAAGAATGTTTCCCTACAGGGATTAATAAAGATGATCTATTCTATTCAGCTGGAAAAAGAAAATTCAACACATAGTAGGGCTTTCCGAGCTCCAGAGTTTCTTAGACAATGCCTCATCTTGACAGATTAGATGGCGCGGAAACAACCTCAGAAAAATGGTCACCAAAGTTGAGGAGTCCGGAGAATCCAGCGAGTCTGTCTCCTCGGAGGAGCTGGAGCCGACCACGGCTCCGCCGGTCATCCCCGACACGACCCCCCTGGCTGTCGTCACAGATACTCCTCTGCCCCTCATCCCAGAGGCCACCCTTGAGCCTACACCCCCTCCCCTAGGTATCGAGACCGGAGCCCCCCTCTACCTCACTGAGGGGCCTCTGATTTCCGAGCAGCCAACCGATCCATCTTCAGCTGTGACACCAGACGCCGTTGAGCACTTGGCTCCATCTACGCCTCAACCTATCAGCGGTCTCCCTCTGTGTGTTAATGTAGACTTTTCAACGTACCCCCCGTTACCAAGCAGAGGTGACAACTTGAAGTAACGCAAGAAGGCGATACCATTAGCTAGCAGTACGTCATATAGTCTCCCTCACATTATCCACAACCTTTTCATGGCCTTCTGTGTTAGTATTATCTGTTTATAGGATGAAGGTTCAGGATGCTGACTGACAGGAACACTATCCCTGGCCCATGAAACATTTATCGATCTATGTCCATATATGTCTTTTCAGCATTTGTGAAGGTGACATTCATTGTTTTCCCAGCAATGCTACCAATAAAACGTATATCAAAGACACGGACGGTCTTCAATGCCTTAAGAGAGAAGTATGGTGTACAGTGCAAAATTCTACCAGGATGTTAACCACTTAACACTTGTGAAGCAGTTAAACACAACTCCCTCCACCAGAGTGATTTCTGGGTATAAACCCAAGTTTGGGAAATAATGAATAATAAAAAATAAACAAACATCAGAATATGATTACATCCGCAAATGCAAACAACGCGACATTAAGAACACAAAACTGTCTTCAGATGACTGTACGGCCTTTCCCCCCCCAAACAGCAAACCTAAGCAGTGAGCCTCAACAACACGGTGGGGGGGGGGGAGGGACGGAGATTAGACGGGGAGCAAGGAGCCCACCCCAGCAGCCTAACGTGACCCCCACCCCTCAGTGCAAGGGCACCATCCACTGGCATCACCAGCAACATTCGTTCAGATGATATGGTTTCTTTTTCATGCAAGAATGTGGAGCGCTACACTACTGTCCCTTCTATCCTAAACATGGAAAAGGTCAAAGGTCACGGAAGCCATGTTAGACCATAAGGGAAACAATGACATTTCACATAATGTATATATAATTCACATAATATCACAAAAAATATCACAAAAAATATCACATAATTCACAAAAAGATGCTTTAACAATTAATCTGATATTTCCTTGCTATTTGTGGCAACATTAAACTGAGCAAAGCATCATCAGCCAGCCAGTGTAACTCTTAATAGACAAGACGCATATTCGAGGCTCAGTTTCCAAAGGTTTAATATCGGAGTTTTAAAAATAAAACACACTGGATATTCCTGAGGGCTTAAGGGCAGTTTTAAATGTAAAATTAACATTTTCTTAATAGTTATAGGCAGGGGTGCCGCCAGGGGGGTAAAGGTTAGAACGATTCTAGGGGCCCAGCACTGACATGGGGCCCTGTTAGGGGCTAATAATATTATCTTAATAATGT
>JAODLC010000044.1:5193425-5233028 GCA_026781145.1 Hippopotamyrus pictus
CCTCCTGGCCTGTGCCCCTCCCTCTACCTCCTGGCCTGTGTGCCTCCCTCTACCTCCGCCCCGTCCCTGTGCCCCGCCCACCCCTTGCCCAGTGTACCTTGACAGTGACGCCCTGGTATTCGCTGGGCATTGGTGTCTCAGAGATCTCTCTGTCCATCTCTTCCCAGCAGTGCTTCATGTTCCAGGCTGAGTGCATACAGAGTGGGCAGCGGTATCCTCTGGGTACAAGAGGCGAGATGGGTAAAAACAGGGAGTACAAACCAAGCACGTAACCTAGTAACACGCCAGGGCTAAAAAGCATGCTTATCCGAGTTTGACCGAGCTCACATTTTCTACCGTTTTTTGGGGAAAAAAACACTACAACCCTTTAAATAGCAATGGAAAAAAAATGAATCACCATGATATATTCAGAATAGAATTTAAATATTTGTAGTGCCATACTACTAGTACTAGGCTTACCCCAAAAGAGTAAAACACAAGCCCTTTACAGCTGAATTATCTGAGGTGCCATTTAAGTCTGTATATTTAAACTCCGGGAGAAAACCTACAGACAGCAGATAATTTGATCAAAAAAGTGCCTGGAAACCATGTAACTGTAAGCAAAGCTTGGTGATGTGGAAGTCTGTGATGAGCATGAGATCTATCCCGCAGCGCTAGTCACATACACAACGGCGCTTGTTTTTTTTTTTTTTTGCTGTTCCTGCTACCACTGCTATTCAGGTTAGAGAATATCAGCCTGGCTAGAGTACGTGTAAACCCCAACTATTATAAAAAGGAACAAAAGAGCAAATTACCCCATTTTATGCATGTAATCAAAGCAGGTCCTGCAGAAAAACAAAATAGAAATGCACCCTTTCAGGATATCTGACATGGCATTAAAATTCAATTTCTAAAATAAATCTGAATCTGCATGGATTATAGGTACCTAAATTTATCATCAACAGGTCATCTTGGACACGGTTAAGCTTTAGCAAAGAAGTGTCACGTAACCATGTGGACCATGCAGAGAATTCCTGGCTAGATATTACGGTTAACGACAGACTGAAGTCTCTGCTGGCTTACAGAGGGCTGCAGAACCTGAGAGCCTGAGACTGGGGCGGGACCGGGACACATACTGGTGCAGCAGGTGGCCACACGGAAGGACGTGAGCTCCAGTTCGGGAAGTATGGATGTCCTTCATTCAAAAAGAGAAATGAAAATGGATTACCATGACACTGGCTGGACTGAAATGGTCAGCTTAATCATGACTGGACTCGTTTTTGTAAAAGAATTCAGATCCCTACCTCCATGCAGACTGGACAGTTCTGTCTGGAGACATCTGGTACACACTTGGAGAAGAAGAAGAAAAAGGTTTAAAACACGCCAACAGAACCATTTCCCATTCTGTTTGGGAAGCTATGCTACAGAAAATGTTTAATAAAAAACAAGTTTTGTTTTTGTGACAAATCTGTTCTTTAACAGTGGTGAATACCTTGTGGTTTCCTCGAAGGTTGCTGGCTAAACACAAATTACACTTCTCACAGTGGAAATAATTCTCTTTCGGCCCAATTCTGTAAGTTTAAAACAAAGTCAATTAAACCTTACTGACATGCACATTTACATCAAACATGATTTGAAGATTCAGCAGTTGTTTCTAACCCCACAGTGATTTGTAATAAAGGGTTTTTATCCCAATCAATACTAACATTCATTACTACCAAGCAGAATCATTCTTTTCAGTATTTTATTAGCAGCCCATGCAATGTCACATTTGTACGGAGCCCCTAAGAGGTCAGGGTGGGAAAATATTTTTTTAGTAATAAATAATTAATAGTTTTGCGTTCCCAGGCAATACTTTTGCGATCCCTCGCAATACTTTTCCGTTACTAATAATAACTGTACTGTGTCCTTTTAAAGTACAAAACACAGAATTAACTGACTAATAAGTATAAACCTAAAATGTTACAGACACATCCAGTTAAGTTTGCTTTAAAAATTAAACTACGGGGGACAATGCCCACCATGTAATTTTCATATGTGAGTTTTTATACATATTTATTAGTAATTGCACTGCGTCCATCTACTGACAGTGACTGTAAACAAGACAGCTGGGCTATTGAATGTGAAATGCACACACAAACACTGAAATATATCACAAACATTGAAAGATATGCAGTTTTCCGGTTTTGCAATATCTGCATATAAAGTTAACTTCGTCACAGTTTTGGTCTCATCATCGCAAAAGTCGGCAAAAGTGATTTCACTGTCAGTCCCCCAAGCAAGTCTCTTAACCCCCTGTGGGAGCCATTTGTTATTTGTTGTGGTGGTGGTAGTTGACACTAGGTGGCAGTGTGGGCTGAGTAAGCTACAGGTCATGGTGCAAGAGGGGAGAAAAAAGCCTTAAAAGGACGTGGTCAGGGGGGGTAAGGTGAGGTGGCAAGGAGATCATACGACAGGGGTAGCCAATCTTATCCGCAAAGGGCCAGTGTGCATGCAGGTTTTTGGGATAACCTATAGGTCAGCTGTTCAAACCCAGGTGTGAGGACTCTTTCAGCCAATCAGTCCTCTAATTAGTAATCTGATTAAGGAGTTGCAGCGAAGACCCGCATACACACCGGCCCTTTGCGTATAAGATTGGCCACCCCTATCATACGGTTTCACCGCTCATATGCCATAAACGATAGTAATCCTTATGTTGTGATCATTGTAACCTTTTGTAATATCGCTATTAAATGGGAACTTGACCCAAAGGTTAAACAGATGTGGATCTCAACTTATTCGGTATAGTTATTGGCATGGGGAGTAATCAACAGGATCTAGCCGCCTTCGGAGTGGACGATGTTGGATAGTCACTACACCCCCAATTGCCCCAAAAAGGTCAGACCCTGCCTTCTCAATTGGAAATCATTTTGGATGAGCATATACTAAAAATATAAAATGTGTGTAAAGGTCTAACCTAATATAACATTGCCTTGTTTTACAATATATATTCGTTTACTCTTCCTGCTATATGCACAAGAATATCCCCCAGGGATCAATTAATGTTATTTGCCTTTAATCGACGAACACAACACAGTCCATATATTTCCACATTCAGCTGTTCAACAGCATGCAGTGAGAGTGCAGTTGAAAAGGTATTAAATTCAAACAGCCGCACTCCCATCAGCCCAACAACCTACCTGGGATTCAGTAACACTTTGAGACAGACTTAACTCCAAGTGCACTTACATCAAATTAAAATTCAGAATATTTGCCAAATCGCCCATAAAGGAGCATGGTATTCGCCACAAGGGTTGTCACCAAGCAAAGTGAAATCACAGAAAGGGAAGGTGCCCCCACCTGCAGATGCCACATGGCAGGCAGTGGTACTGCTTCTTGTCCTTGTCAAACAGGTGACAGATACTGCAGTAATATTCCCCAAACGTCACCTTGCACTTTTCGCACATCTGCTGGGACTTGAAAGCACAAATTAATTATAGCACCATAATACCAACATTGTGATTTGAAGAAACTCACCCTGTGTGAATCTGCAGTCACAACATACTAAATTATGACTCACCATTTTCCTTGACAGATGCATGTTCAACATGGTCAGATTCTTCCCTCCTAAGTCAGTCTCACAAACAAGCTTAGGTGTATAGTAAAGCACTAGGTACCAGCTGACCTCACCTGCTGGACAGTATCGCAAACGCTGCACTTGACCTCCGTGACCCGGAAGCGGTCCATCTGGTGATCCTCCACGTCGTCATGGCAGAGTCTGCAGACATAAAACTTTCCACAGCAAGGAGCCTTAAAGGGGACAGGCAAAAAAAAAAGAAAAAATAAGAACAAAAAAAACGTTCGTCCAGAACTATGGCAAACGAAACGCAACAGCCTTATAACCGTACGAAACAAACAAGAAAGAGTCTGAAAACGGCAGGAAAAAAATAAAACAAAGAATGCACATCGGAATTAAGCAATTGTAACGAAACCTCCAGGGCCCTCGTCACAGCTTCGGGAAGTACCTGGCCGCGCTTTGGTGCAAATGTACATTTTAACAATTTAAATATACTATCTACACTAGTGCCATATCGACGACGAGATTTAAAAAGCAGGCAGGTATCCTGCAGCACAAACTAGCTAGTTAAGGTCTGAAATGGTACATCTAAATATTAACTACAAAATACATATTCAGAATGAAATCAGTCAGTTGTTTAAACCTTTACTTGACTATGGGCTGTCAAACAATATCGATATTTTGCTCGATCTGATAAGAGAACATTAAGAATATAGATCGACTGACCGAGGTGGACTGTTCCTGCTGTGCTAAGACTAACGTAGCCTAGCGTAGCAGTCATAGCAACACTCAATGCGCAGACAACGATGATTTAAATATTTCGGTGCATTTAACACAACAACAAAACCAATGTCTTACTTTGAGCAAACAACTCCGCACGTAATGCTCACATCCACACTCACAGGCTGACATATTTGCTGCGTTTGTGTCACACAGAAACATGTCCGACCTGCATTCGCCCTCCACAACTTGACGGTCCGGTTTCCACTGTACATTAGTCCTCTGTTGCATCGGTCCAAGCTTTTCGTCAATGACTTTTTTTATTTGGACTGGTAAAAAGTGAATGCATTTAAGTTGACATAGTTACAGATCGTTTGGGAAGTACAAAATGTGTCGTTTGCAGCAATAAAGAAACAAAATGTGTAAATAAGGTATATTTTGTAAAGTATACTATACTAGGCGAGAAAGGATGGTAAAAATATAATATTCTGTTAGAGATGCATAGGAGCACATAATAATAATAATAATGATAATAATAATAATAATAATAATAATAATAATAATAATAATAATAATAATAATAATAAACAATTATTCACTTGTATAATGGGCCAGAGGAATAAGAAATTATAAAATGCACATATATGTCAAGTTAGTGCAAGAAAACAACATAGATGTCAACCAAGCTAAAAAGGGGCGATAAAAACAAAAAAACCTTCTAGAATTTGATGAAAACAGTAAGCGAATTGTCAAAAAACAAAAAAGGTGGAGTCAGTCCACTGAAGTAGTCCCCCACGATAAACCGTATGACTTGACTCATGACACCAAGTGTGAGAATTAATCTTCTAAAATGTCTGACGTGCAGCATAAAGGAACTACTTTAAGTTGTGTGTTATTGTTCTGAAATATTTGTATTGGCGTCTTCTTCACTATTGCTGAGTGAAAGAATGTTTTTGACTGTTTACTGAATCTAATTGTCCTGTTTGGATAGTAACATGAACAGATGGGTGATCAGTGGAAGATCATTGTTATTGTAAAGTAAGTCACTTGTGTCCATCTCAAGTGCTTGTGGAAGATAAATGTACATTTAATTATACTATTTGCACTTAATACTTTTCCACATGGGTAAGCGGCTCACGAGTGTACATACAAGTAGGTTACAGTATATTAGCCGAATAATGGGATTTAGAGGGTGGCTGTCTGGGGAATGCATGCCCTAAAAAGCAAACTCTTTAACAGTTAAAAGAAAACAAACAAATAATGGCATTTAGTTGTATTGAGGTCTTGTGTTACTTTTGCAGCCTAAGGTTGGAAAGTTCTTTCATCATCATGTGGTGTAGTGTGTTGTATGCTTAAAAATAGCCTCTGATAAATGCACAGATAGTTTAATCAACGGCGGCAAGGTTTTAAGAGTTTTGGTGGAGTTTATTAGAACAGCTAGAGTGGGTTAACATGGGATTGGAAAAGACTCCTCAGTAAGTACAACAGAATACAAAAACAAATGGCTGATGTATAATGAGCTTTACTAGCAAATATTAGATTTAGTGATGATTCCTTCCTAGTGCATTGATGCAAAAACTCAGATCACATGGGAAATTAACTGAGTCAATTAAGAGATTACCTGAAACATCCGAGTTGAAAGATGTTTTGAGGTACAAATTGTATGCCAGACAATATGTTAAAGGAAACTATGATGTGGGTCATAAAAGTGAGATCCCGGCATGAGGATACTTGAAGTCATATGGATGATTTGTGTGTCATTTCAGAACTTCCTGGATTTGATTTAATTCTCCTGCCTTTTTCACCTCAAGTGGCTTGATTGCATGGACTTATGCTGGGAACCTACTGACACCAGACACCATTATAGCTTAATGGAATTATCTTCTTTTAGATGGCCTCTCTGAATGCACACCCACAAGCGGGGAGTATCCCATTTGTCTTAACCGTTCTCCAGCACACCAGTGATTACCCCATCTTAACCCAGTTTCTGTCTGCTTTTTTAGAAACATGGCAAATTATTTCTCTATCTGCAAGGTTCTTCGTTTGTCTTGGGTTGAATTATAAACAAAACCTCCATATTTGTTGGAAGAAGAATGGATGAATATCTTGAAGAGCATAAAAGTCTGGTGCAAAACAAATATCGCAAAAGCATAATAATATATATTTAAATGTACACTTAAAAGTATTTTAAATATTATATGGCATTATTAAATATTCTATATGGATATCTTTGTAGATTAAATGCAGATTTTGGTATGTAAAGATGTTACTACTGTTTACGGGATAAAACCTTCCCCTGAAACAGGAATATAGCTGAAATAGAAGCCAGTTTTATGGTGAAACCATCACAAATAAATACAGTGGTTTTGTAAAATATTCACACCCCCCACAATGGATGGGCAGCATACAGACAGAAAGGGCAGTGTTGTAGAATGGGTCAGCTTCAGCTACATTCAAGTAGATCCCCCCTCTGTAGATTTCAACAGTCAGGGTGGGGGTCCCTGGTGCAGTTTATCAGTTATATATCTAGGAGGCAATTGACTCTGTATTCAGTGATGTCATTGGACTGGGGCACATCACTGTATAATCAGTTCAGCATTACTCTTTCATGCCACTAAATATGGTTTGTATTTTTTCGGTGAAAGAAATGGCTGTAGTAAAGCAAATCATTTCAACAGAGCTTAAATAGCTGGTTATAAATAAAAGTCTGAAAACCAAACAAGGTCAAGGATCTATCTACCAAACATTTCATTAAAGGCGGAGCCCAAAGTAGTGTAATGAAATACTGAAAGCGTGGTCCTACTGGATATTTTTGGTGTTATTCTTGAGAAAAGGATGTTTCCATTTTCCATTGGCTGAATGAAAATAATGAGATGTAAATTGTATGTAAATTATCTGTAATCGTACTGTAAGCACACAGATCCTCTCAGGCGGCAAACTTAGAAACAGGGCAGCGCCCCGTGTGTCACTCGCTCTGCCCCACAGAGAGCATTAGGGATCAGTAATGCCTCCCTGATTTGCACTGCTTCGCTCTCCAGTGACTCCTTCAGCCTCTGAAGCTGACAGAAGACCATCAGGATGTCGGGTCTCAAGAAAAGGAGACAGAGCCTCTTTCCAAATTACAAGTTTGGGGCTTCCGCTGCCGACGGCCCAGAACTCGAGGTGGACCAGAGCCTGGTATACTTCAGGAACAGATGGGTGAAGCCCTGGAGCTCCATGCAGGAGCTCAATCAGGGTATTTATGACCTCTATGCTGAGGATGAAAATGAAGAGGACAATGAGAAGCCTCACACAGCATCTGGGGTAACCTCGCCTAGCAAAAACCACATGCTGAACCTTAACGTAGGGGGCAGGACTTACCAGATTACCTATGGGGTGGCTGCAAGGTTCCCCAAGACCAGAATCGGACAGCTGGCCACTTGCAGGGACCACAGCAGGAAGCTGGAGTTGTGCGATGACTACCTGGTCCACAGCTGTGAGTATTTCTTTGATAGAGACCCAGACATCTTCCTCAATGTCTTTAACTTTCACCGTACTGGAGTGCTCTGGGTGAACGATGAGCTGTGTCCACGAAACTTCCTAGAGGAGATCCATTACTGGGGAGTACGGATCAAAAATACACCGCGGTGCTGCCGGATTGCCCTGGAGGAGAGGCAGGACGACATCAACGACAAGCTGAAAGTCCAACAGGAGCTTCAGGCTGAGATTATTGAAGACAATGAGGAGCTTTTCCAGGAGATGATGTTCGGCTCATATCGCCGAGTCGTCTGGGACCTGATGGAGAAGCCGTTCTCCTCGGTCCCAGCCAAGCTGATGGCCGTAGCGTCCAGCTTCTTTGTCTTAGTCTCCCTAGTGGCCATGACTCTGAACACAGTGGAAGAAATGCAGTACCAGACACGTGACGGCCAGCTGAGTGGGCGGACCTACGGCGAGCACGTGGAGACCGTCTGCATTGCCTTCTTCACTGTTGAGTTTCTGCTGCGTTTGGGGTCCACGCCAGATCTCCGCATCTTCATCACCAGCATGTTGAATCTCGTGGACCTGGTTGCTATCCTCCCACTGTACCTGCAGATGGTGCTGGAGATCTTGGAGAGCCAGGACACCGACAGGCAGGACGGGGATAACGCCATAGGCCGAGTGGGCCAGGTAGGCCAAGTGGGCCTGGTGCTGCGGATTATGCGACTTCTTCGGATCCTGCGCATTCTCAAGCTGGCGCGCCACTCTACGGGCCTGCGAGCCTTCGGCTTTACGCTACGCCAGTGCTACCAGCAGGTGGGCTGCCTCTTCCTCTTCATTGGCATCGGCATCTTCACCTTTTCCGCCATGGTCTACACTGTGGAGCACGATGTTCCCCAGACCAACTTCACCAGTATCCCCCATTCCTGGTGGTGGGCGACTGTGAGTACATGACTTTCAGAGAGTTTACAGTTAGTAATACTGGCATTATTATTTTTTTGCTTAGGTAAAGCTTTACCCAAAGTGATTTCTACAGTAACGCTGACCCATCTCAGTTGATATCCACCCAATCATCCATCTTCCAATTGATCACTGAGTGCAGGGAATCAAAGAACGTACATATAGATAAAAATAAAATGAAGTGCATTTTTAGATTGGAATGTTATTTCCCATACTATAACTTTTATAGTTGCTTTTCATAAAACAATTTTCTATTTGTATATGTTGAATTCAAAGATTCATGGTGTATTCTAAAAGAAAGTGGGGCGTGCACGTTAATTGTTTATCTAGCATGTTCGGAGTGTTTCATCTGCCATGATTTTGTATGTTCAAATTCAAAGCACTTCATCTGGTATTCCTTATAAAATCTGCTAACGCTACACCAAGCACGAATTAAGCATCCAGAAGCCAGTATTTGAAATTCTAAAAATAACTTCCTGCATTCAAACACAGTACTCTCTTTGCGGTGTTGCATATTTCCCTATATGTGGAATGGGCATTTGGACAGTAACATTTCATACTGTACAGTAATAACATTCTACTACAGTATTCTGCTACTAGGATTCTGTATGTCACCAAGTGTGGTATTCTGAGCCTAATATTCTGCACAACACCCAGATGGTAATGCACAGCAAGGGCCCAACTGCTCCCTAATACTTGGTGCTCCAAGCATACCCCTGACCTGCTCTGACACCTGTGTACCTCTTTTTTTACAGATTAGCAGCCCTCACCTGTTTGGGAATTATTCTTTCCCTTAGAATTACGTCACCAATGGTTATTGTAATGTGGGTTGACACACCACAACACACAGTGCAGAACAATGAAATGTATCCTCTGCATTTAACCCACATGTGACATAGCGGGGGCAGCTAATTCAGCACCCGGGGAGCAGTGCCCAGTGGGCGGTGCCTTGCTGGTCGGGGATTCGAACCAGCAATCTTTCAATTACAAGTGCGCTTCCCTAACCATTAAGCCACCGCTGCCCCTTTGTTGTATGGAAATGTTACCATAGTAACAGCATAGTGTACGTGTGTGGTGTAGCGGCCATGTCATTACTGTAAGGGCCTTAACTGCTCTGCTGCATTCTCCAGGTGAGCATCACCACTGTGGGCTATGGAGACATTTACCCCGAGACCTTCCTGGGCCGCTTCTTTGCCTTCGCCTGCATCTCCTTCGGGATCATCCTGAACGGCATGCCCATTTCTATGCTGTTCAACAAGTTTTCTGACTACTATAACCAGTTAAAAGCCCACAAGCACGCCTCTAAAAACCAGCACCGTGAGAAGGTGAGGTTTGCCCAGCGGGCCTTGAGGAAGATGGTCGAGTGCTGCAGGGAGGCTTCCAGCTAACGTCCAGTAGGCCATCAGACAGTGTCAACCCCACAGGTTTTTTTGACTGACTACAGGTCAAAGAGCAGGGATATTCTGTGTCCCATTACCAAGTGCTCAGGGGGGGTTCAAACCGTATATCTCACTGACCTCAGCACTTTCATCTGACTGCATATTAAATGGACCACAAACCAAATGGTCCAATGACAGTTGTCACTGCAGTGGTCAAATCACATGACTAGCTCTAGTACAGCACATGTGTCAATTGCAGTTTTAGCCTCTGCATGCTAGCTAGCTACACTGAAAAACAAGAACATGGAACAGGGCCTTCAGTTGTGACAGGTGCCAATTTTAAATGTTGTTTTGCAATATACAACCGATCATACCTGTTGGCGTCAGTGTGATTCTGTTCACATATCAGAGAGACACGTGAAGCACATGGATATGACTAAAGTGACATCACTCATCTCTTTGTTGTATTTGCTATTTTAAGTTTTGAAGGAAATACTGGCAGCTGAGAAGTTCCCAGATTAATTTGACATGTGCATGTAATGAAATGAAATTCCTGACCGGCTTTCTGTTGATTTCTTAGTTCAAATTCGTTAGGATTTTAAATCATAAAATATATTTAACAAAATACCCGCATATGTACAAGCTCACAAACGGTCATATAACCATTAGGTTTCAGGTCCAGTCTGAAATACTCCACAGCAGCTCTTATATTATACATGTCACCAGCAAGCCTAAAGCCTGATTCAGAAAGAAAGGGCTGTAAGGTCACCCACGGCTAGCACTGGATGCTAGTCCCCAAAGGGTATGACCGTGGGCTGTGAGGAGAAGCACATATTAATATGAGAAACATGTGAAAATGCCGCACACACATCTACACATGGATCCCAAAGACCTTCTGTGAGGGCACAGTGGCGTCCACTGAACTGCGGTCTGGGTGGATCCCAATGCCCCAGAGCAGTGATGGGGACACTGGCCAGCAGGTTAGCCCGTCCTGTGGTCTGTATGGATCCCAATGCCCCAGAGCAGTGATGGGGACACTGGCCAGCAGGTTAGCCCGTCCTGTGGTCTGTATGGATCCCAATGCCCCAGACCAGTGATGGGGACACTGGCCAGCAGGTTAGCCCGTCCTGTGGTCTGTATGGATCCCAGTGCCCCAGTGCATTGACTGGTCCTTACTCTCTGAGGTCATAAAAGATTCCTGGGTATCCTTTGAAACTGTAGGGGTGGGACCCTGTTGTAACTACAGCAGTATGTCATAATATGTTTCTAAACATCATGCAACCTAATGCACGAATGAGCAGCTGAATGCTCAAAGAAACAGCAAAATATCAAGAAGATAGGAAGCTGCACTTAAGGGATTCTCGAGTCCGAGCAGCAAAATGTCACCTTGCAAAGAAGTACCTTTGCATTTCATATTTCTAGCAAAGTAGTTGGTAATGGATCTTCTGACCAATATATTTCAAAGATCTATCAAAAACCATCATGGTCTACAAGTGTTAAGGACTGGAACTGCCCATCATAGTTGCAGTAAATCGAGGTGGTGACCTTCAAGGAGACATTTCAGTGAGCAGGATTATGCAATGGGCTGGTTAGTGTAAGTCGACATACTGGCAAAAGTCAGGGAGGCCTAACGGGAAAAAAGTTAGTTAATTCCTTTCCACAAATCTCCCCATCACAGTGTTTGCTGAAGAGATCTGGCTCCTCACTCCTCCTCACACATACGCACCTTTCCACCACCTCAAAGTTGGCTGAATTTCATTCCAGCTCATCTGTTAACTTAGTGTTTCCCAAACGAGTCCTCATGGAGCCCCAGACAGTCTGCACCACGGGTGTCAAACTCCAGTCCTGGAGGACCAGAGCCCTGCACATTTTTGGGGTTTCCCACACCTGATTCAACTTGTGCTAATTAACACATCACTCTTGAACTGAATCATTTGTGGTGGAACAGGGAAAGAACTAAGCTACACAGGACTCAGGCCCTCCAGGACTGCAGTATGATACCCCTGATCTACACTCTCTCCCATCTCGCAGGCAATCAAGAACACTGAATGCTGGTTTGGGTGTGTTGGGAGCTGGGAGAGTGCAAAACTGTGGACTGGGATGAGAAACATTATGTTAACCGATTGTTTTAGCCAACCAGTTGAGTACTCTGTGACTGTGACTCTTTATACTCAAGTGGTTGGTTGAAACGAAATCTTGGTCTGGATTTTTACTCTCTAAACCTGAAATATCTACCTCTTATGGGGAGATTATGCAAACTCCTCACACAGAGCAGAAGTATTTTTCAAACTCCTACCCCTGGAGGTGCGAAGCAACACTGCTACCTTCTCAGTTGCCAGTCTGCCCCATAAAAGACCTAATCAGTATAATATTTCATATAATTTTTTACGTTTTCTGTTTCTTCATTGTGTAAAGAAATGTACATGCCTTATTGTTACATTTTAAAACTAAATAATGAGGTAATGATACTTCAATAAAAGCTTGCAAAATTTTGTTAAGAAAAATTGTGGCGTTTTCATTTGTGTAAGCATTACATAATTCATCCATCCATCCATCCATCTTCCAGATCTGCTCATCCTATGCACGGTTGTAGGGGCCCAAAGCTTATCCGTAAAGTTGAGGAGTAACCCACAAGAATTCACGTAAATTCCGACTCCGCTCATTGCATCCCTCATTCCATTTATTTCCCAATTTGTGTCCCATATGGAGTCATCGCTTAAACTTAAACTTAAACTTAAACTTAAACTTTTGGTTTTTCTGTACTGATGACCGTTTCACATAATATTTGTGAACTGGCCCTGCAAACTAATGCAAGGTTAATATTTACTGAAGCGTCTAAGGGTAAGTGCCTTAGGGCAGCAAATCCTGGGATTTTTGGCCATAAATAGAATCCCCTGAACCGCCCCACCATCTGCTCCCGGTTCCAAATACAGATTTACTTCCTGGAGCACGTTTGCTCATTGTTCATGTGCCAGACTGAGCTTGGGGCTCAGAAGGAACGGGACTCACACAATCAGCTGCCTTGTTCTTCTCAGTCATCAGATGCAGCCAGTGCATGTCAAACAGTCGGACCCAAACGACGCTGGGAATTGTGGGATTATTCCCAAGACTCGATTGGCAGGGAGTTTTATTTATACGAAATAAAGGTAACACTTTACTCAACGGGACACAAATGCTTAGCAGTAACTACACTACTACTCATACTGAGTATCAAATCTAAGTATCAAAAAGTATCTAAGTATCAAATATGAACAAACAGCAGCTACTTGAGATAAAAGATGCGTCATGATTCATTAATGATGAACAAACATGAGATCAGTGTTTTACTTGTGTTATTCATTAATTGTTCCTTCAGTAGTTCACCAAGGTTTACAGAATTAGATATATAACAAATATATTAACTGCTTGAGATAATTCATTGTTAATGAATTGTGACACATGTTTTAACATGAGATCAGTAGGCAACTAAGATTTAGTGTGCGGTTAATTAATACAAATGTAATAATATAATACTATATTATTTGTGGCCCATTAAGTAAAGTGTTACCAAAAAAATAAAAACACACAACAAAGTAAATTCCAGTTCAAATCATTTAAAATACAAGAAGCAGTTAGTGGTTATGTAGTTAACAACTTTTTCTCTTGCAAAATGAGAAACAAAGTTTAACATCTATTTTCTCCAGTACATTGTCCAAAGCTGGCAGATAAAAGACAACTGTCCAGTTAGCTGGTCACATGGCTGAAAGTCAGTGGTCACACACCTCATCCAATCAACGGGTAGCATGGCACAGGAAGCCGGCCGGCCAGCCTGGGAGGGCAGTGAGCAGCACTGTAACAGAACCTGTGTTGCAGGGTGGCCAAGATGGCCTGAGTCATGATGAAAAAAAGAGGGTGTTTCTCACGTACTCGTTTTGTCATCTTCCTTTGCTGAAGACCACATGTTGCATTGGTTGCATCCTCACCAAACGAGAACAATCCCATGATTCACTGCATCTCAAGTTTGTTCTTGGCAGGCAAGTTAGAAAGATCGGTCGCGCCGAGACCGCAAGTACGATCTTTGCGTCCTTGGTATTGAAGAAAACCCTAAGCTTAAGAGTCAAAGTGGGTAGGACTTCAGTGAGCTGTCAATCACTGCTTTATCTTTGAATCACTTCCTTTATTGGATCCCTTGAAATAAAGCAGGCAGTAGTCCCGCCCTCTGTTGGTCTGAAACCGTAATGCAGCTAAAAGACTAAAGAAATGAACAGACGGTCTAATCATTGCTAAAGAATGTTATTTTCACAGAAGATTTTTGTCATAATCTTTTCTTCCTTCTGCCCCACATAATCACATTCTAGGTGGTTCCTGAGTCCCATGATCCTGGATTATGGTGGATCCACATGAGGGACTAGACCATTACCCAACTTAAGTTGACCCTTGTCCAGCTCCAGGGGAACATTGTTGCATAAAGCCGTGAGCGTCAGACGGTAGGTCACCACTGCACAGTGTAGGCCAGATTACACTGGGGACGTCTCCCGCGGGATTATCTGTAGATCTTAAGGGCGTATTTAGTTACGTGTGAAAATAATCGTGTGAAAATAATCGTTAAGCCTGTCAGGACTCGGGTATAAAAAGGGCAGAGTGCCGTAGCCCAGCAGTGCAGCACACAGGACCATCCCACCTCCATACCTGAGACGACGCACGGGTAAGTCCGAATTTGGAATATTTATATGTTGTATGGGGTGTATTTGGATACTGGACCTCCTAACTGCTGAGGCACCTTTTATGACCATTTATACAAACCATCCATGAAACCAGTCACAGGTGTGCAATTTCTATCTGCTGGGAAACAGACATATGATTCCAGTTGGGGTGAGAAAGGCAACCATCCCTTTAAAAAAACATTACGATTACGATGCACTCAGAACAATGCAACATATCAGCATTAGACTGTGTCATGTGATCCTTGTTCTTTGTGTCTGGTTGTGTCTCTTAAAAACACGAATGTTGGACTCGATCAGTGGTTCTGAAGCCTGCCCTGAAACACCCCAGGGCAGTCCACGTGTTTGTTCTTCTCCCTGAACCAGATAAAGGAGGCTCTGATTAGATAAATAAGGTCAGGTATTTATGTGGTGGGCTGCAATGAAAATGTGGATCGGCTGAGATATCCGTAGCATGACAAATGCTGAAATGAAGCGTCTGGATTTCCTCAGCAGAATGGAGTACACCGCCAGCCTGGCCCGACTGCTGGTCCTCCTCGCTTGCTTGGCACAGACCACATCTGCTTCCTGTGTGGTGGATAGCTTCCCGGTCAAACAGGACTTCGACGCGCGCAGAGTGAGTCCTGACCCATAGCTTACCAGCGTGGTGGCGGCTGAAAGGCCAGCGGTTCAGGCGCGTGGTGCTTACTGCCCCCCCCCCCCAATCTCCCACAGTACAGCGGCATGTGGTACGCCCTCCAAAAGAAGGACCCCGAGGGCTTGTTCCTGCAAGACAACATCTCTGCTAACTATACCATTGATGACGACGGAGCCATGACCGCCCATACTAGAGGCCGCGTCACACTTTTCGGGTCAGTGGTCTAAGTTGGGTTGACCAACCTCATCCAATAGATCTTATCCCTCACACAGAAGCTCGTGCCAGTGTATAACCGCATTAGCACTGTCAGCACAGGCCTGGAATGCTTCTGGACTTGTCGGCCAGTCTGAACACAGCATGTGGCTGGTCTGTGACTCCAGGTTCTGGGTGGTTTGCGCCGACATGGCTGCCCAGTACACGGTCCCCGACCCCAGCACCCCGGGCAAAATGTTCATGACCTACCAAGGCCTGGCCAGCTACCTGTCCAGCGGCGGTGAGTCACCAACCGGCCCAAATCATTCTGAGAGTCACACCCTCAACTGCTGAAGCATACACGTGCTCTCATTGTGTCCCGCCCCCCAAGGTGACAACTACTGGGTCATTGACACCGACTACGACAACTACGCCATCACCTACGCGTGCCGCGTGCTGAGGGAGGACGGCACCTGCGATGACGGCTACGCTGTGGTCTTTTCGCGTAACCCCCGTGGTCTGCCGCCCGCCATCCAGCGCCTCATCCGAAGGAAGCAGGAAGAGATCTGCTGGTCAGGCCAGTTCCAGCCTGTTCTACAGTCAGGTGAGCGAACCAAAAACACTCACCAATACGACACTGGACACAGTCAAGAGGGGAGATTGCCCTACTCACAGCCATGATGGTCAAATTGGACTCTTCCTATTAAACTAGTACCATTGACATTAATTTACAGTTTCCAGTTTCACTTTATGGACAACAAAGGTTTGCGGATTTCAAAGCCATTCATTCCTCTCTTCTCCTTCCTCCCCTCCTCATCCTCATCCTGGCAGGTGCCTGCTAGTGAGACAGGATGCCTGAAGCATGCTGGCACAAGAGGACACATCTTCTCACTGGAGGCACCATCCCTGATCCTGGAGTGCTAGAGTCCTACAGGTTTTAGAATACTTTTAATTAGTTCCTGCATGATGTCTGATGCACCCTGGCAGGGGACATATACTACACATATTTCAGTACAGCTATGAGTGGTCGTCCAGCATAAAGCATCGCAGCGTCACAGTCCACGAGAACCATGACTTTAAGCCTCAGATCGTAGACTTTAGCTCGTATCTCCACAATGACCCACTAGTGTTGGATGCTATTTCACAGATCACCTGTTCATGTTCACGTAACAATAAACCTTTTTTTTTTTTTTAAAAAAAAAAAAAAAACTTTGTAAATGCTTATCTTTTAAGCACGGTATTAAATGTAACAAAATATGCCAGCATAAAAGAAAAAAAATAACATGTGGAATCATTTTTCAAAGCATTCATGGGATTAATTGTGGATATTCACATATAAAACCCCAAATATGTAATGATGACCAGTCGCATGTTTAGATATCCTCAAGAAGGCAAACAGAAAACAAAATAATATCCTTGGGTTTAATCCAATTCTAAACAGAAATGTTAAGGACAATAATGCAAACAAACATGGCACCAATGAGCACCTTTCATAAGTAATGTATCTATGGTGACCACGGTTCATTAACCAATCAGAGCTCCTCGCAGTATCTGATGATTTGTGAATACTCTCCTGGTCTCCCCCAGTAATCCACAGCCCGCACTCTGTAGAAACCGCAGACATCTAAGCTCCCTAGGAAAGAAAGAGAAAAGGTTCGGAGTGTGACGCAGCCAAGCGGCAAGGAGCTGTAGTGGTTGGGAATATCGGGAACAGAAAAAAGCAGAAAGCTCATGTTTCAGGAGGGAATCGCTGTTGTACCATGCAACCTCCACCCAACTGACACGGATTTAGTAAATAAATGATATGGTACACATGCTGCCGTGAGAAAGGTCTCCAAGGGAACCCTTAGAATCAACAGCGCTACAGGTTATGAAATAATCCATAAACACATTCACAGGAATCATGCTATGCTTCATCCTGGAAAACTGTGTTTTGACAAAAAAGGCAGGAATATCGTTTTATTCGGCCAGACCCTTACCTGGGGCAAATACATAAGAGGTAAAAATGGTGTCCTGTATGTTTATTCTTTGGAATGTCGTCCAGGATCCGGAAAATTCCACCTCATAAGTCTTTATACACCTGAGAATGACACGTGACGAAATGAGGCAATCGGCACGCCAGCAGATTCTGCATGACATCTCACAGCTTAGGGGGAAGAGCGCGGTTCACAAAAGGGTGACACTCACTTGGAGTTGACACAGTGATCCGTCCAAATGATGAGAACCTGGCCTTTGGTCACAGGTAGGAACCGCAGACCAGTCACCTGACCCAGAGCACAGCAGAGTACCAGGACAGTCATAGGCAGCTGGCTTCGTTCACGCGTGGTTTCATCAACAGATACTTTTTATTTAAATGACTTTCAGTGTCATCCGTTCATAAAAAGTACCATAATTAGGCTTTCAAGTTACAGATTCATAACAAGCTAATGCTACCTGCCCAGAGTGTACATTCACATGATGATTCATTCACAGGGGGAATCAAATAGGTTCCACCATTCGTAAAATGATTCAGAAATACTTATTTTCTGACATTTGTTATTCTCCTCAAATCTTCACCTAATGACCTGACAGAGCAAATGACATCATACCCATGTCAAGAACAGTCATTTACTGGGCTGCATGATTTTACCGTCCTTGATCAAAAACAAAGGTCAACAGTCACTTCCCCATCCTCCGCGTGTGGACCGAGGGTTGCCATGGAGACATGGCCACACCCACCTGGTCCGGCGGCGAATCGGGCTTGGCGCACACATGGAGGAGGAGGACAGCTGGAACGGGAAGGTCCAGCTTCAGGGTCAGCCTGCCGTCGGGGGGGAAGGGAAGGGGTCCTCCTACTCGCGGCTCCTGAGACAGACGGACCGTGGGACAATTAGCTTTGGAGCTTCAGGGGATGTTGTTCTGAATGTGCTGGATCTTCTGGTTTCTAAGTTGACGCATATACTGAACATCTGTAGAAGTAAAACGATAAAAGGACGTCTGCAAAATTGGACAACATTATGAACAATTCTGCCCATTGACTGCAGGGGGCGCTGGAACAGCTTTAGCCACCAGCTATATCACTACAGTTTGCCAAGAATCACTATAGGGGATCCTTCCTACCTGCTGCCATTAGGCACCACACCTCCCGACCTGCCATTCCTCACTTGCTTTGTCTACTGCCTTTGCTCTGCTGTTTATTCTGAACCACATGCATGTTCATCTGGGTTCTATGCACCTTGCTACTGTATGCATAAGAATTTCCCCCTGAGATCAATAAAGTTTATTTAATTTCATCAAAAAAAATAACAGATCAACTTGGATGCAATATGTGTGCTAAGCACAGCACACAGTCGCAGACACACACAAAGCACATTCAGGCTGCCTGTTCCCTTAGGGTACCAGTCACCTTCATACTGCCCCACCTCCAACTTCCGTAGCTGCTGGAACTGCACAGCCGTGGGGAAGGCTGGCCTGCCAAAGGCTTTCCACAGGCCGTAGGGGCTGCTGCTGTTGTTGTCCAGGTAGTAGGTGACATACACCAGACCTGGAAGAAGGAGATCAGGTGAGCAAGGAAAATGCACTCAGAGACCAGGACCCAGAGAACATATAGATAGTCAATAAGCAATGTCCTATGATGTCACTCGGATATCTCTCCTCTATAACAGAAATTAGTATTTCCCCTAATCTCACTTACCTCTGGATATCGATTCCCCTTGAATCTGCCTGTAGTGTGAGACTGAGGGGCTAAAACAGAAGCACTCACCCTTACGGCCTGCATATCCACGGAGCTGGACCGTCACATGGTTGGGGGAAGACGTGCGGTTGTCTTTGCTGCTGTAGATCAGCACGGCTGACTGCCAGCTGTCCGACGTCCCGGGAGAAGGTGGTTTGTGGCTGCTGGCCAGGACCCCCACGGTGTCGTCCGCGCTCTTCCCCACAGGGGTCACATGTGAAAACAGCTGCGTTTCTCCTGCATAAAAGTTATAAGATGCACAGCTTTAGATTACTCTGGACAGAAAACAGCTTAGGGATTCCTCACCATAAATCTGCAGACTCAAACCTCACAGCTCCTTGTATCTATAATAGGTTTGGGGGGGCATTCCCGAATGCATTCATCAATTCCAGTCCAAATCAGGAAATGGATCTGGAGTTGGGATTGAAAAAAAAAACTATGGGGAAAAGGACTGAAGTTGAATTGGAATTGACAAATGCATTCTGGAATGGCCCCAACCCTGATCCATGACTTGAATCTCACAAGAACCAGAACAAACTCTACCAATATCAAAGTAGTCCTTTTACCAGACAATGTTATCCAAAATAACATAGAAATGAGGAGACCATTCCTCAACCAGCATCTCCGGAGAAGCTGGGATTAAGAACCTTGCTGAAGGGGCCAACATTGATACGATTACTCTGCTGGTGACACGAATTAAAACTCAAAACCTATTGGTGATCCCTAAACCACTGAGTTACACACTGCTGTACTGTGTGACAAACACAGACAAACTCCCTGTGTGCGTAGCCAAATAAACACGATTGTGATTGTGATCAATTGTGTGTCAAAATCAGCGTGGGAGGCTCTGGTGGGCGATGAGGCCCCAAGCAGATGTCAGCGCTCACCTAGCAAAGAGAGCAGGCCCAGAACAGTCAGAACAGACTTCCTCAGCAGCTGCACGTGGGGCGGCTGGGTGTCGTTGACCTGAAAGCGGGCGGTGAGTGTGCGCTGAGTGAATTGGTGCGGGTAGTAGCTCAGGAATGCGTTGTCGTTGCTCAGGAGGACATAGTTGATGGTGGAGTTAGGCTTGCCGATGACCAGGTCCTGATGCTGGGAAATCACCTAGGTAACACAAGAACAAACTCAAGCCTCTATAATCAGACTTACACAGCGTCAAGATAACACATTGACAGTTCATATTAAGGAAAAGTAAGGCAATGTTTTGGTTGATTAACTAGTGTGAAGTTGGTAAATAACCAATCAGGACAAATTAGAGAAACTTCCAAATGAAGATCATTTCAATACTCCACTACCTTCACCACCATGGCTGCATAGGTCACATCAGCTCTCCAGTCTTCAGGTTTGGACCAGCCTACCAATGGGTCTGCCTCATCGTTGTAGACCGGTATGGACCTGAACTTGGGGAAGCGGTCATGAATCTCCTTCATTGTCTCCATTTCCTGCTGGATGATGGGTAGAGAGCCACCACCACCCTGAAAGAGAAATAAAATGCGTTATTTGACAGCCATGTGCAATTTTTTGAGCCTGAATAATTGTGATGATGGTCAGTGGTGACACTGAAGCAGTGTAAGATATCTGCGCAGGTTCCTCCAAAGACCTCACCTTCTTGTGCAGGGCGATGAAATCCAGCCGCACACCTGTTTCGCCTGTGAAGAAGTTGGTCCCATTGTAGCAGTGTTCCAACATGGCCCAACAGTACGGGGAGCGTGGATAGGGGTGACAAGAGTCTCCTGGACCCCCAAACCTCAAGGTGGCGCTAGCGTCCCGAAGTCCTTCTGAACAGGCATCATAGTAGTTCAGAAACCCTGTAGATGAAACATATGTAAAGCACCTTAATGACATTGTATTTTTCTTTTTTAGTGAGATTAACAAAAGGACTGCAGTCTTTACCCTGAATCGACACGGACACATTGTCAAAGTCGTGATTATTGGGCTCATTCCATGTTTCAAAGTTCCACTGAGAGACGTATCCCAAGCCGTACTTCTCTAAAAACCAGAACAAACACTGCTTCAGGGAAACAATCATTAAACAGCTGGATGAATTCAAGGAATTAACCTCCCGTTCACATTGAAGCTAAGTGACTGGACAACTACACAAAAAAATCCAAGAACAACTTGCAGACAGACGATGCTCCTCTATTACAGAAGCCATCCAAGGTGACCAGTTTGGCTCAATCAGTTACACTCTGCCACATCACTTAAGACAGCTGGCTGGTGACAGACTTAAACTACAGTTTTGTCTGTGACTCCAGTACAACTTGAAAACCAACCAATGTATCTTTTTGCGAGGAGATGCACCAGGGCCCTCCACTCTGCCACCTGCCTCTTGTCCTCAAAGTCTGTGAAGTAGCCAGACACACTACCCATCAGCTCAAAACCTGAAAAAACATGGATGATTCAGGGTAAGAGAAAGATTGTGCGTTTACATCACGTGAGAAATTCTTTTCAGTGTTCGTAGCCACCTTAATCAAGTTGAGATTAATGTTATTCTCATCTGATTTTATCCGAGACCACAGAGAGGATTGTGAACTTATTTGTAATCAGCATCTGCAATACAGATGATATAAAAGATTTTCTAGAGAACATTGGGCAAGAAATGCAGGATTTGGGGAGCTCTTTTCTTAGCAGGGCTGTTCCCCAGACCAGTTTACCTGGCCGAAGACCATTCTGCCACAGGAGTTCTATCAGCTGGTCCAGTTTTGTGAAATTGTAACGGGTTTCTCCGTTTACAACCCTACAAGAAATACCCGATATCATCAGAGGCTCCCTTACAAAGTGTTTTCCTGAAGTGGCTAGGACATCAGAAGACTTCAGGTGTGTATTTTTCTTTAGCTGTGATGTGTGGTCGCTAAATGAGGGCAAAGTGATTGTTACTTACTGTGCTGTGACCAGCTCCAGAAGCCAGTGTATACGAACCTGCTCCAGACCACTGTGGGGCACTGAGCCCAAGTAGGCCATGTTTAACTGCTGGTCTCTGCTGAGGTCATATTGGTCAGACTGGGCGTGAGGAAGGGGAGGGCTGAGCAGGACAACACAGAAATGCAGCGAGCTTAGGGACCCAGAAGAGAGGAACTGTGAGCTAATCAAAAGCAAAACTTATCTGGAGGTATTTTGGGTGCATCGTAACTAAGATCTGTTTCTGCCTGTGACTACATAGGACCGAACACACCACTTCTGATTTAAAGCGTCCAAAAGTGAATAAACATCGCCCTACGTTAGCTGACATCATCAGCAACCTTCGAACAAATAGAATGTATAATATATGAAAAAGCGGGACATGGTTCTACAAATAAAAACCAACCAACATCATTCTAAGTTCATTAGAATAATACTACTAAAGATCACAAACTGCATTTGCAAGACAGATTTTACCAAAATACATTTCCGTGCAAACGTTTTCATTCCAATTCATTGCTACGAAAAACATGACAATAAACTCATATGACTGTCACACGGCGGGTTTCGACAAGCAGCCAGATGCTTGAGTCCGTAGGCTGCATACAAGTAAAATCAACAAAAAGTCTAAGGACGTACCAAAAACCCGTACTCTTCCAGAAATGTTTCAGGTCTCTTATGGGTGTCTCAGCGTCCACCGCGATCTCAAAATAAGCAGCAGAGGCACCGTACACTTCGCCGCAGGCAGCCAAGAGAAAGACTCGTAAAGCAACATGTTTTAAAATGCACATCTTATTTAGTTTATCACCAGCCACATTCCGTTGCGAGGCCAAAAAAACGGCATTATCCGTAGACGCAATATTTCACAGAACTTTTATACCTACTTCACCGCACTCTTAAAGCTCATCATAACTTTAACTGGAGCAGACGCTACCAGCAAGCCCGAGACAACAATATTTTCTTCTTTAGTACTCTTTTTACTTGAAGCATTTGTATGGCACCCCTAGTGTTCCGGAGCTAAAGTGAAACATGGCATAAATTGCAGTCTGCGCATATGTACATCGATCCGTCTTCCATAACCGCTTATCCAGCAATGGCGTTGGAGTTTGGTATTGGGGACACAAACATTTAATTATAAAGTTCTATTCTGCGCAGGAATAAATTATGCCAAATGAAATGTTGTGGGTACACCTCCAGCCTGGTTCCTATACCCCTATTATCCAGTACAGGGTAACAATGTTCTTGGAGCCTATCCCATTGAGTACAAGGTACCTGGTAGGGGGCACTGTGCATAGGAAGTGAGCCTGTTAAAAGGGATGCCATTATGAGGCAATATCCAAGTTTGGGATTCCTTTATGTTCACCAAATGTTTATTGTCCATTACAGAATGACTTCTGTCAGTTTTGGTTATATGTCATTGGGTTTGAGATGACACTTATGGGAGGTTGTGACTGCAGACAACAGACTCAATGCCTGCCCATTTATCTTTCCTTCGCAGATCCTTATTCCAGCTTAGTGATGTGAACGCCCACAATCTACAGTACATTACAGGCCCTTTCTGGTCAATTCCCACCAAGCCCCCCCCCCCCCCATATCGCTTTGTGTTGTTACCATGTCATCATACAGCCTCCCAGTGCCGCAATTCAAGGCCCCTCGCACATGTCTGCACATACCAACTTTTTCTCTAATTCTGGTATGTCACTAAAATGCTATCTGCTAATAACATGATATAGTAGATATTTTGGTACCACTTTACAATAAGGCTCCCCTTTGCCACCTGTAAATGGAAGTAACTCATCAATAAAAAGAAAACTGTGTTATAACTTGCTTAAAATTGTCTATTAATAATTTACAAAGTGTTACAACCTAATTAATAACCAGATTATAAACCATTCATAAACTCTTTATATGGGTAGCCTTATTGTCAAATGGCACCGATATTTTTATTCAAAGTGACGATCAGAGAACCAAACCCTGAGGCTACTGGGATTACGCCACTACTGGATTTGAGCCAATACCCTTCTGTCCATGGGCATATAGCCCCTAATGTGTATTGCCATCTGCAATGTTTTCAATGGTCTTATACAACACACTCAACATACTAACTATAACAAAAAGCAATTTACAATGAAATACAAAATAGTTCTATAACATTTTGAATATCTAAATAACAGCAATAATAATAATAACAACAATAATAATAATAATAATAATAATAAAGGACTATACATATAGGACTTTTCATTCATAAAATGCAGGTCAAAGTGCTTAAAGAGATTAAAATAAATAATGCTGATAAAAAATAAAAATGACAGGCATAACAGTTGAAAGAGCCCAAATTAATTTTCTAATTGGCATTTTGTTTTTCATGGTGTCAAACGCTATTCATGGTTTAGAACTTTAGACTGACATGCATGTAAGGAAACACCAGTGTTAAAAAAATACCAGTAAGTCATGTGACTTGTGCTACCATGGTGACAATAACAAAGAAATACTCCTGGACTCAGCTGAGAGAAACTTGACAAAAGGGGAATCCTGTAATTAAAAGCTTAGTCACAAGCAGGCTGAAAAAGTGTACCTTTGCCCAGTCTCTTATAATGAATGTATTTGGATATAGGAGACTGCTGTTCCCCATTACTGGTCAGTGCTTCCTTGTGCTGTGCTGATATGTAGAAATTGGGGGGTCTAGGATGCCTATCTCATCTGGCGCTGCGGGGCGAGTGGGGGTGGGGGTGGACACGTCCATTGCATGGGCTCCCAGCGGAGTCAAGCAGGAGTCAAGGCCCTCCTACAGAAACTGTGACTCCTATCTGATGAGGTGAGAAAAGGCCTTTTTATTATCCTGTACATTTCACTACATCACAGGCTGTAGTTCTAAGAGGAATGATGCTGGTCTCCTTTGGATGCTGATCAGGCCTTGGGTTTTCTCGGGGTATTCTGAGTATCTTCTCCAGTGTGATATACCAGGTATGGATACATTTGTCTACATTACCATAAGATGGATTGCATATCATCCAGGGCATCTTTCCAGTGCTTCTTGGCATAGATTCCAAACAATTTATCACTTGGATGGATGAATAGATGGATGGATGGATGGATGGATGGATGTTTACAGGTAACAATAATGATCGTTGATAATAGAAATACATGAAGGTAAAAAGCATAGAATTTATTTTGTAACCAGACAGGCATATTGAAAAGGGGACCGCTGACCTACCTGTTGCTCACCTGCTTGGGGGTAATTAATCAGCACTCCCCCTCCCCCCCACCCAGATCTCACATATTTCTGATTTTCGGGACAAACATACAGCCTGCCTGAGCCAGGCTAGTTTAAAACAGTGATTTCTCTTATAGGGATGCATATTAAACACATGGACAGGTGATTTAATTTAATTTAAATTTTTATAACTCAAACACCAGTTGAGTACTCTGTGGCTGTGACTCTGTATACTCAACTGGTTGATTGACACAAAACCTTCTGGATTTGTACTTTTTGGACCTGAATTTCCCACCTCTGGAAACAGAGTAAAATTACTCAAGAACTACACATCATTGACAGCAACAAAATGTATTGATCAATCATGGCATAAACATTATTACAACATAACCTAAATTATACATTAAGTTTCACAGCATCATGTAAAATATCCATGAAAAACAATATCGCTTTTGCTGACTTAACGACGGTTAAATTGCTCACGCTGTGTGATCCTCGGTATAGTCGTGCAACACGCTCACGTCAGCACAAGCCACGCCCCCTCTGTACATCTGGCCTTCACACACTTTTCACCACATTCTCATCTTTACTCCGCATAGTCTGGTTTCCCCCCATTTAAATCGTGTGAATCGGCGCCTCTGAATTTTAGCTATATTTAGAACTGCTGTGTTCACAGACCCCAGGCCTCCGCTGGAGGTGACCAAAGTGTGGTCCATGCTGATCACATCAGCTTGTACCCAGGCTGGATATTTTACAGTTTTGCCATAGGACCTGACTTCTGAGGCTCAAAATGCTGCACTACCTGTAGTGAGTGTACTGACACATAACTGAACATTGTGTTGCAGATACTTAGAAACCCACCCAGAGATTAGGAGAAGGTGTCCGACCACCAGCTCAGAGGTAAGTAGAATAGGTGACTCTGTGGAATGTGAGGACAAAGCCATGCCAATTGATTTAATGGCCCCTCCCATTTCAATTTACTATTGAAGTACATGGAGAGGAATCAGATCAAATCAAAGTGTATTCATCAAATGCACAAGTGTCAGGATCAGTCCCTGCCTGACCAGCAGGTGTCGCTGTTCACCACTTTCCTAGTGTTTGAGTCCTTTGTGATTATGACCAGCTGTAGTGATTAGTTGTATCTGGCCCAGACCTAACCCTCGTTTTACCTTTCTTGTGTGCATATATATGTGTGGGTCCACGCCCTTGCTCCTCAGTTGGTCATTGTGTGTTTGCTGCTGGTCTGTTGTAGTTATTCCTGTGTTGCTCCCTGCCTTAGTTTTTGTCTTTTACTTGCTTTGTTTTTGACCCATAAACCACAACACGGATCATTCGCCCTTCATCATGCCCATCCGTAACACACAACAGTACAGCAAATAGTGGGAGATGCAGGAAATGAAATATAATATAATAAATATAATACTAGGTTTTCATTAATTTCATATCACATATAATTTCACAACCACCTACAAACGTGCAATCGGTTTTGAGATTACATTAAGATGGGTTTCACTTGCTATTGCACAACAATGCACAGTAAAGTCAGATTTACCTTCTACAAATGTCACAAAATACTATATACATACACATGCTTACATAAAGAGGAACTCATTTTTATAAGCAATAAATAATTGTCTTTGCCTCTCATTTCCTGTTTTGTGGGTTCGCAGTTTCGTGCAATTCCCGTTTCACATCTTTACTGATTTTCACGAAAAGAGGATAAGAAACCACATCACTATGACGGAAGGAGGGCATCTTCTTCTGATGTTAATATCACATTTTGAGTGCGGAGTTTGTAAGTTAAACGTACCTGTTGACTGACTAATGTCAGGAAATTTTACAATACTTGCTTATACCAAAAACAGCTTATAATATCAGCCATTGTACGGCTCATCTTTCAACCCCCCCCCCCCCCAAGGCATGTATTTTTATGGGGGGATTCAGGACCACACAGATCCATCTCAATTCAGTCATTACTGATGGTCAGGGGGTGTCAGAGCAGTATGGATACCCTGACAGATTCAGGGGTGGCCAGAACTTTACAAGGGCCCCTAAATATTATTATTTGAGGGGGTGGGGGGGCCCAAGGTGACATTTCATCAAGGGGCCTGGAATGTCTAGCCAATGCCCTGCTGAGAGTGTAATGTTGTTGCCACACTATCTCATAGAATTTTTATCTCAATGTCAACACAGAACGTCACTGACCAGTCATGCAGTCCTGGACAAGCAGGGGACAGCGAGGTCAATCACTGTAAAGGTACAACTGCAAACCATGATGTGGAGTGGGGGTGCAGTAAAATTATTATTGTTAACCTGACACTGATGCAAACAAATCTGCGATTTTTGGGACAAACAACTTGCACGTGCCAGGCTGCCTCTTTGTCAAGTTTATTGTCACGATGTCTTAAGGTCATGTGACCAAAAGTCCCGGGTTCAAGAGCCAAGGATGCCGGTTCTGTCGAATTAAGAAATGACCTAAGATGACCTTACTACCTCATCCAGCGGTACATAAAAAACAAGGAATGCAAATTATTTTGTCATAAATACTAGCAGGCAAATAAAATCATGTAATAAGTGACGGCGTGTATTGCGGCTCCCCATCACAGAGCTGAGCACAGGCCCCACCTCCCAGCAGCGCCGTGGGACCAGCGTCATGGAAGCCGGCGGCGACCCGCCCAGGCAGCAGACCTCCAGCAAGTCCTCTGTTTGTACCATTCTGTAGCCCTCTGTTGGAAAACATCTTCGATAAACAGAATCCTCCAGGTTTCAACCACTCTCATACAGTAACCTGTCACATCAACTGTATTTCCCTCATAACCATCCAGAAAACGATCCTCAAGCTCCAATCTGGCCCCTCCAGCACGTCGCGGTGAGCCCCCCAGTCCAGAACTATGTAGGGTTTAATCACTCATACCTACAACTGGCGGCTGTATGATTTAGGGCCACTGTGCACTGATTTCAGGGTCACACATTGCTTTTGTTTACTTCATGCTCACTTGGTCAGCAGTGTTTTATAGTTAACATTCCTGGATCACCTTATCGATGCACTGCTCCTGAGTGCAGTGACTGCCAGTGAAGTAGTATTAGGGAAACATATTAGAACTTTTGCTTTTTTTGTGGGTTTTTTTGGACAACAATGAAGAACACACAGGCGTACACACACACACACACACACACACACACACACACCAGACATCCATCCATCCATCCATCCATCCATCCATCACCTTATTCTGGTCAGGGACCTGGAGCCTATCCCAGGCAGCATAGGGCCCAAGGCTGGTGTACATCCTGCACAACTGTGTTACTTATTTTTTATTCGCATGCAAGACTGCCTTTCTGCTTTTTTTTCTCCTTTATTTAGAAAATGATTCAATCTCTGTGCTAACAGACAAGAGTTTAATAGAAGGAGCGTGGATGCGGAAGTGAGCGGGCGCGAAAGGGCGTTCAGTGGGTTCTTTTACGAGCCTAAGTCAACCTGCATAAAAAAGAAGAAAACGGGAAGACCACGCACAATTATGAATGTCGACCCATAGATGGCAGCAAAACGCTGATCTGGAGGAGCGCGCGGCTCTTAAAGGGGCAGTTGGTGCAAGTTTTGAAATTTTACTGTCACGTGTACAAAGTCACGGCCTTGGTGTCTTTCTTACTTTATTAACTTAAACTATACAATGAATAAAAAAAATACTCAAAAAATACAAATAATCAGGTTTGAATGCAGATGTGACAGACGACGGATTGTAAAAGTGGGATTATTTGCAGCATACAATATTTTAGTAATTCTGTTTTGTGTGTGTGTGTGTGTGTGTGTGTGTGTGTTCGTGTTTTCTGTTTTGGATAAGGAGTTTGGGAGCTCTCACCCTTCCCAAGCATGCAGAGACTAGCAGTGTGGTCTGGAAACCAAGAAGGGTGTCTTAAATATTTATTTATTATCACTCACAGAGACTGACAGTTAACTGCAGACTACAGACGGGACACATCTGAAACTAGTTATAAAACTATAGTTGAAACTTCGAACCACAAGCAGATGCCGGCTAAGAAAATTAATAACTTAAAAATGTCTGCAAGACTGAATAATAATCAACCAAGGCAGCTTTTCGAAGTAAGCAAACATTTTATGCAAGCCCAGGGCCATTAAGTATACTGACATGTTGTTGATTATACAGTCCCTCTTGGATTTAAGGACCTGGGGCAATTTTGAATCTTTCTTCTCATATAAAAACACTATAGGAGACTCATCGGGGAAAACTTCATATTGTATAGTAAAAATTACATGCTGACTTTGGCGCAAGCTATCGCTAAATGCTAGATGACATAGGTAGATATTTTATTATACAGCTGTGTCAGACATATATAATTCTTATTTTTCTACTGCAAATTCTGTTTTGTTGACAGAACTCATAAAATCTCAACTGTTTATACAGCCTTAAATCCGTTACCACTAACTGCTTGAATACAGTCCACGACGTCCATCCATCAATCCATCAGCCTCCCAGCAATTATCCAGTATAGCGTCATGGAGCGGGGGGAGGGGGGTGGACTGTCTAAGGCAGCATAGGGGGCTCAAGGCAGGGGACAGCCTGCATGGGATGCCAGTCCACTGCAGAGCAAAAGCACAATATGTGCAATTTCGAGGTGGCGGTATGTCAGGCTGCATGCGCTCGGACTGTGGGAAGAAACCAATCCGCAGGGTGGGGGTCAAACACGCAAAGCCCATGCGGAGTGTAGGTGTGGCACGCAAACCCCCCACTGTGCCACCCCTAAAAATGGTATAACCACAGTACATGACAGCATCAGAGAAGCCTTAGGTCTTGGATCATAGCATTTAGCCTATACATGCGAACGCCTCACTCTCACCTACCTTGTGCTGCGGCGTGCAGCACCCTCACCAGTCAACAATCACTGCACTGCACTGCACTGCACTGGCCAGTCAGGGCCACATGGCTTTGTTATGGCAGTATTGGCGCTCACATTCACAGACATCATGGAACATGAGTCAAGAAATTCTCTGTAAATAGAAATAAAATGATGAAATAAAACAGTGCAAAGTGTAAAGCTGTACAATTACTATAAATAAATATAAACCATACAAAAATATAAACTGTAAAAAAATTATGTAAATTATGTAAACTATAAAAACTGTATGAAATATAACTGACAATAAGAATAGAAAAGCGAGCTACTTCTTTCACAGCCGTGCTGAATTACACTCCACTTTATAAATTATCAGTTCAATCAGTATAAAGGAACCTAGTGACTTACCTTAATACCTATCTGAATAGTGAACTACTGCACATCTAAAGTTGATGGTGAAACTGCAGGACCGAAGTTAAATACCACAGAAACACTTCTTTACAAATTTTTAATCCTGCTGGGTAAAAAATAAATAAATAAAAAAAACAGGCCAAAACAGATGCGAGCAGAGCCACTTCACTGCCGGGCAGGAGCCAAATTCATGATCTCAGCTGTTTTTTATCCATTTGTGGGACACAGCTATGCATGAACATCTTGGTTGCCGTATGCACTCCGGGGATAAAGGGGATGACACGTGCTGCATGCAAACAGCTTGGATTTTCCTGAATCCAGGAAGCAAAGTAAATCTTTATGACTTGACAGGGGCTGTGTCATGACCTGCAGTAATCCCCAAAGAAAAGATTCTTTAAGCCCAGTACATGGTGCTGTACAAAAGTGTAAAACTGTAACCAATAAAAATATATAAATATATCATATACAAATATGTTACTAAAGGAGAGTCTACAGATAATGGAATATCATATTTTTAGGTCACACAGAGTTATTGGCAAAAAAAAGAAATCCAGGCTAAGACTTTGTCATGTTTCTTTTGAGAGAGGCCTCACTGTCCTGACTGACATGCCTTGTTACACCAGCAAAGTACTGGATACGGCCCAAATAAAATCATTTTCATTTGCGAGGCTCTTCTGTGTGCTGTGCAGCGTTTCCACAAAGCCTTGGCGTTCTGGTCACCGTGTCTGTCAGGATGAGTTTCTGATCACAGTAACATTTGTATCTCCTTGACAACTCCTCAACTGTCCCTCTGGTGTTTTCTTCACTACCACACAGCCCCCCCCCATTGGTCCACATCTGCATACAGTTAACAGCCCCTTATCATCCTCTTAAGTATACAGGGGTGCTTGTGTTGGTCATGTCACCTCCTTGACTCTTAATTATTATTCCAGCTGTGGTTGTATGTCCACAGGGAACGCACCACATTTCAGATTAGGAGCACGTCTTCTCTGAGGGGGTTAGGGACACGGAGGAGTTACGAGGATGGGTTGTGTTTTACTGTTTGATGAATGCATTTCATCTCCAGAACACATTCGGCAAGACAGCCCAGCCAAGGCAGTGGAAATACACAGAGTGGTGAATCTGTGATGCGTTTTCTGGCAGGATCCTGTCACACCAGAATACCCCAGGATATCTCAGCCTCTGGGGGTGACTGTGTTGCTTTTCCTGGAAAATGGAGCATGCTCTGGAGTCATGACTCCTAACCTTTAGTTGGGGGGGTTGAGCAGTTTGCACTGTACAGTTACCATGGTTATGACTGCCTGATGGGAAAAACAGTGGAGAAGGGACCCCAGCATCCTTGCAGACGCCGCGTGTTTCTGCCTGTCTCACCGACGCAGATGTGGAGTTTTGACCAGGGCTGGCTTGTTTGCTCCATTTGTATTCCCGTCCCACAGCCGCCCAGCTCGCCTGTGCTCTGCAGACACGCCTAAACTTATACAAACACCTACATAAACCCCCACACCCTTCATGAACCAAGAGAGGATCAAAATGCTAAACTGTCTTCCCTGGGATCCCCATTGCATCTGAGCTTTTGCAGAGTCAATGCCAAGTCTCATGCATTTTAGTACATTTTAGTACATTTCTGTGTCACGGCTACATTGCACAGGTAGAGTCATCTACTAGTCAAACCTTGCAACATTTCTCCCGCCTAATTCTTTCTGGCCAATCATGGCGGTTTGCTGTTAAATTTAAGACCATGTTTGGTTGATTAATTGATAATCTTCCTTTTCAGTATTTACAGAAGTGCAGTGGTAATTATTACAGTATTTTCTTGTTCAAAGAGCCAAATCTTGGCTAAACAGTTCCATCAAAATCAAATACTAAAAGTTACTCTTTTAATCAAAAGCAGGTTTGCAAACAACAATAGCACACAATTACTGCATGTATCTGTTAAATGTTCTGCTGACATGTACTTTTTAAAATAATCTGTTTGTGCTGAAGAATTTTGAATTTTTTGTCTTCAATAATTTAATGGGCTAAAAATGGCTTGAAATCAACCAGTATTGAAAGAAAAATCTTCAGAAATAGGAAATATTTAGAAATTTCATAAGCTCCAGCATGGCAGCCCCCGAAAACAGCCCATTCTCCAGCAAAATTTAGCCAGTCCTCCAGCAACCCTTAGCAGGTCTGCTTTTGCTCCAACAAATATCCTTGTTTGATATGATTAAGCCAACTTAACGGTTAAGGCTACGCTAACATAGCAGCAAAACACAGAGAAGACAGTTTCACAAACACAGGATTCAGCAGTTCTTCTGCATTCAAACATCTTGACTGCAGTATTGTTTTATTCCCTTTTACAATTAAACAGTTATGTGTTCAATGAACCGTAATCGATTACTTCAAGACATATGGGACCAAAGCATGTCCGCAGCAAGGAGACCGCAGCATGTGGAGAAAGCCAGTGTTTCTGTGGAGTATCAGCAACAGTTAAACAAAAAATATGTATTACTTGGCTAGAAGCTGCTGATTATATGGATTAAGTAAGAACAAACAAAAAGCCAGAGTAGAGTTTTTATGAATACTTCATAAGTTAAAATTTGGAAAAGAAATCAAGCGAGACACCAAAATACATCAAATGATATGCAACTCACTGGCTGCCTAAGCTTTCTTACCTACGTGCCAAGATCTATCCCCATTATTGTCTACATCTCTGTGCGGTTCAACGGTACTGAAAAAAGTATTATACCAAAAACTTTGACGAAAAACTTTGATTTTTATTCATTTTTGCAAATTTACCACTGCATTTGCTTGAGTTTATCTGCATTCAGGGCAACTTCACTGGTCAAACAGGGCTTCCCCAACCCAAACAAACACGCTTTGCAATAAGTATTTCTTAGAATATTAGCTAAACGTTGATTTTTACTTAATAGCCTTTGCTTCCTGTCATCGCTGTACTGTACAGTACACTGGAACAGGAAGCACGGTATTCGTTTGCATAAAATTAATATACAAGCATGCTGCAAAATAAACAGTTGTGAATGCAACCCTCATATGTGTTATTTTACGATTAATTTATCTATCCTCGGAGCTGTGTTAATGCAAAAAACCAGCGTCCGTCTTTAGCTTAATGCCTGTGCATTTGACAGTAATACACCCCATAACATATAATACGGTTATTACGGGATAAGTAATTTGGCCATAGTGAGGGCTAGTTTGTTTAGCTCCAGATGTTGGCAGCTTATTTGACACCAGGAAAATGTTTACACAAAAGAAACCGTAT
Source organism: Hippopotamyrus pictus (assembly GCA_026781145.1). Taxonomy (NCBI): domain Eukaryota; kingdom Metazoa; phylum Chordata; class Actinopteri; order Osteoglossiformes; family Mormyridae; genus Hippopotamyrus; species Hippopotamyrus pictus. The sequence continues at coordinate 5,227,359 of JAODLC010000044.1, forward strand.
GGATCTGTGGCTGTGAATCTCGTATTTCTTTATACAGTAATCGGGACACCCAAAGACCACATGTATCAGCTTGACTGTTGGCGAATCAATGTCCGAAAAGCATCTATGAATGGCCTGGACACGGGGAGCATATAAAGTATGTTTTACACGAACGATTTTAATGTAGGGGGTCAGTCTCGGGCTGCATTTACAGATGAACTGGCGGAGCAAAAATAAGTTGCGCTGGAGTTATCCAGTGAAGGCTTCCCCAGATACAGTACTGAACTTTTATTTCAGAGAACAGTACTGCCAAAGCGGAGGCTCCCTCTGCCCCTCGCTACAGAAACAGGAGACAACTCTTGTAACTCTCCACCCCTTGAACTTTTTGAGCGCTATCTTTTAGACCATATCTTTCTCCTTTCCCCATCCCAAGAAGCATGCTTTATCCTACGCGTTTGCACCGGTAACGCTGCCTTCGCACTTGCCGTGTTTGCCTTACTTTCATTGCATAGTTATATTGTAATATGCCATGTCTTCAGGAGAGCCGGCTTCTCCCCTTTCTGTTGCTGCATTTCGCCTTCTTGGTTGCACCCCGCGTCGGGTGCCTTCCGTCGGACGGCTTCCACTTTCCTGACCCAGATCAAGGTGAGTGATTTCAGTGATTTACCACGTTAATTATAGGCAACAATCTGCTCTTCCTTCTCCCAATGTCTTCTGCTTGTTGTTTTCATGAGTGACTATAATCTTCGCTTACACTTTTGTGAAAAAAGTAAATAATACAAATGCAAACACAGTTAGCTTTCTTCTTTCGCATATCTCGGCTTTATGCCCCTTAACTTCTGGGCGCGCTCACCTTTCATGCCCTTAATACAATAATTTGACTTTTTTTTGCAAGACCGACACGACATGCCTGGTGTAAACCCAGACTGTCTATACATAAAGCGAAACGGGAAAGCTGTTTGATGCCAGGGAATGCAAAATTCGGGATTGTGGGGGCGGTACCCGGATAGAAATGAACGGGTTTACAATGAACAAAAGCAGGAGACTGTTTGATATGCCCACCCCAGATCATACTGCTGGTGCTGAGTTGATACTTCAGAAGTTAAGAGCAGCTCACAAGTGCCTCTTACCTGTGCCTGGATTCGTCTGTTTGACCCAATGATGATGGTTCCAACTAAGGTCAATAAAGTTACCTCAAAAAAATTAGATCAGGCACCAACAGTGGGCGGGGTTATTATGTACTGTCAATCACCGTCAGGTTCTGCCCAACAAGAAGAAACAAATTAAATGATTGGACGTACAGTCGGTGACTGTAGCACAAGTATCCACAACCATACTTGGGGTCTGAGGCCACATCTGTGTGATCTGCAGCCTCCACCACTGACTGTGTCCTGAATTTCAGCCATATCTAAGGGTCTGCAGGCTTTAGCACTGACAAGATCAGCCTTAATCTATAGCAAAGTGTTTTGGCAGGTAATATCCCTGAACTAGTTAAACTTGTCACACTTAATTATTGCTGTTTTAATCCTCTGTGTAGAACAGCAATGATAATTCCTGAAAAACTGAAGGCGCGTTTCTGTGTGATTGACCTAAACCACAATTGTATGTAGTTTGTCAGGTGTAAATGGCATGAGGAATACAGTACCCATATCGGTGTACACTGATTCAAAGCCAGTGACTCCAGGGACCAGCTCTTCCTGTTTTTGAATGGATAATATGTCTGTAGGCTAGTAACTTCTTGTGAGGATGTACTGGACTAGAACTGTGGTCTAGATTTGTGTGTGGTGCTGTGATGATCATTGGTCTAATTTTGGATCATTTTGAGGGTTTTGCACTGGGCCAAATTTTAAGAAGCTTATTCGGTGAAAGATGCGATCGGAGATATCAGCATTGGCTTCACTCATAATGATGAAATAGTGTACACTCTGAAATCACCGAAATGGCATTTAAGGCTTTCCTTCTCGATTCACAGGCGACTTCATCCGCTCTCAGCATGAATTCTCTGTGGTCCGTCCGAGGAGGGTCAGCCAAGACGGACGGTTTTTGTCCTTTTTACTGACGCATCACTTCGGACACGGGCGGGACAAGCGAGACTTGGAGCCGTCTGAAAAGTATGTTTACTACGCGCTTGCCTTCAGGGGCCGGGATTTGACCTTTAACCTCACCGCCAACAGCCATTTGCTCGCAAATGAATATGTGCTGGAGAGGAGATCCGGGGCCTCGAACGTGACGCTGCGGCGAGCGTCTGGGGAAAATGCCTGTCACCTTATTGGGAGCGTGATGGACTCCAGTTTTGAAGGGGCTGCAGCCATAAGCACCTGTAAGGGATTGGTAAGGATATTTTATTATTTGAACAGGCGAACAAGTTGGACAGCCTAGAACTTTATTCTGACAGGAATCCTGCATGGTCAAAAACAGACTGCAAAAACAATAATGATAATGTTATCTACTGTGGCTCTCCCACCTCTACTCCCCTGGATGAATCTCTCCTTCATACCTCCCATTTTCATCCTCCTGTATTTTCTCTTCTTTGCTATGGTCCATTTCTTCTCCTCCTTCACAACATCTGTGTGGAAATGTTTTCCTTCTGGTAATTTTGCAGAGGTGCATATTTCAGGTCCAGAAAGTAAAAATCCAGACCAAGATTTTGTTTCAACCAACCAGTCGAGCATAAACAGTTACAGTCATAGAGTACTCAGCTGGTTGGTTGAAACAAAATCTTGGTCTGGATTTTTACTTTCTGGACCTGAAATGTCCACCCCTGATAATCTGCACAGTTATCCCCCATCTTTTCCTGCTTGACCAGGCTTAATTTAAACCCGAGTGACATTTCCCCTGTTTCTGTTTAGGTTTCTCATGGTTGTTATGTTTTGCTAATGAACCAGACTTTCAAACCAGTCCACATATTTGTTTTATCTACACGGAGGTTGTGGCTGTGAGGAATGGGGACTTTTGAACTACGAGTCAAACAAGGCGGGGGCCACTCATCTTATTAATGCGGATTCGTATCAGAATGTCTGTTGCTTACAGGGCAGAATCTACCACATAACGACTAAATGCATCATCAAAATGTTTGGAGATCATAGCTTTTAGTGCCACTCGGGTTAAAGATCCACAGATCCTATGTTTGGGTTTATAATAACATTTTGGAAAATACGATGCTTAAATGGATATGCATGATAATTATAACCACACAGTACAGAAGAGTAATGCATGTATAATGCATTATAGTGTAACTGCAGAAACATACTGATGCTGTGGAGCTGTGAATTATAAAACAGCGCATTTTCATTCTGGAGCTAAATCAGACTGCAGGCTTTGATGTGACTTCTGTCATAATGCAAACCCCATATTTAGTTCTTTGAAGTTGTCTGGCTTTTCTGGCACTTCCTGATTTGTGGCAGGAAGAACATGTGATGGAGCTCTTTGCACGTGTGCCCATGTCAGACAATGGTCGCTTGTTCTGGCGTGCCGCCCTGACGGGCCAGCTGGAGATTAGCAGAGGCCTGTACGTCTCTCTCGGTGCACCTGGTAGGTCCCAGTTCCCTATAGGTCTCTTGCAGGCACTGAGACTGTGCTTGAGCTGACGTGCTGGCTGACCTGACGTCACTTTTATTATTCTCTCGTTCTGAGTTCAGATCCTGCTCTCTTGTCATTCATCTTAAATTAGTGAGGGAAAACACAACCCTCACCACCGTGTGCCTGTCATGGGCTGATTGACTTCCTCCTGAGGGGGGCGCATTATTGATTTGACGGTGCTGTGCACCATTAGGCACCATGTAAACTTGGGTCTGTCTGTGGTGTGGCACCTTTACTACCAAGGCCCACCTGTAAATTTATGGTGAAGACTCTTCCAGTCAGTTCACCTTGCTTTCTTTGTGTTCGGTGGTGGGCCGTGACTCTGTAACACAGCCGAATGCCTGGGTGTTCCAGGAACGCCCATCGCTGCACTTCTGTATTGCCTCGAGGAACCCCAGTTAAAAGTAGATAATCTCATTGCCAGAGAACGTGGTGTTTGCAAATAGTATTGAACCTGGCTGTTGTTCATGTCAGGAGCATTTTATAAAGTCTGGTAGAGCCTGATACTGAGAACTTCTTAGATACATTTCCTTTCTCCTAGGATTTATCCTAAAGGATTTATCGCAGCCTTCCTCCTGCAGCTTGACCTAGATCTCACTGTCCGCATTGTTAGCAGAGGAATGCCCATCCTGCGCCGTCATGTAGCCTGTCGCTCCCCCAAGCTCACTCACACTCCCCCAGTACCTTCACTGCTGACAGTGTTTGCTCTTCCCAGTAAATATTTGCATTGTCAGCACCAGAGCTACTGCAGTGTAAAGGGATTGTTGATGCCCCACAAGCAATCAATGTAATGCGACATCTCCATCATATCAGACACCGAGGTCCTGTAGAAGAAGGAATGGAATTTACTGGTCTTTTTGCATCCTTCTTCTGTCTGTGAAGTCTGTCTGATTTTGTTATGATACGTCTATCTTAAGTATAGTAAGATATTCACGGGAAATTGCTAAAATCTGCTTAAGTATGTATTCTTAGAACATGCTTAGTTATCATTTTCTAATTCTGATAAACAAAATTAAATAAAGTATGGTCCGATGTGACTGAACGGATGATAGTTAACATCCAGTCCTGGAAAGTGTATGTGAGTCAAGATCATCAAGCATCCATGGGTGTAATACCCAGGTTTCAGACTGTGGTCAGTCTCAGTAGAACTGGAAGTGGAGTGTGGGATTAGCAGGGGAGGGGGGGTAGTGAGGTAATGAATCAACAGTAGAACAAGGTCATTGTCTTTAACACATACTGACATCTGACTGAAGCTACTTATTTTGGGGAATGAGTCTCTTTGAACTGTAACTGTTCTCTGAAGAAGTACCAAGGTAGGGAAGAGTGGCAATAAATGCTAATCCTGAGGGGTTAAAGGTCATGGTACTGTCAAAATGCCACAAATCAAGATCACACCAAGAGAAGGACATCAGTAGATATTGTGCCCAAGTACCATCCCTGGAGGAGTTACGTTTCCGTGGTACCCTTGGGTAAGGTATTTCCTCGAAATAGATTTGGTCGAAAAAATGCTCACCTGGGTACAAAAATGATTAAATACATGAGATAAGGGTCAGGAAATTAATTCAAGTTATTATCCTTTCTGTGCACAGCTGGGGGGGCTGTGTCTGCAGTTACAGGCTCTGCGGTTTATTTGGGTAATTATCTGTAATGCTGCTTTGTGGTCCTACGAGGGCCCTGTCTCTGTCTTTAGCCTCGTCTGCGGAAATGTGACCTTTCATTCAATATCTCCGCACATAATACGATGTCTGCCAAGATTTTAAAAAGTCACCTGGATCTTTCAGCCATTTTGTGACTGTTTACGTTCCGTGCTACCTATGGAGCCCCCGTGCTACATGAATTTTGTCCCGTAAAATTCCACAGTGAACACGAACGTGACACTTATTATATCGGTTCCCAGAAGGTTGTCTTCTTAAGCTTGATTTCGAGCAGCTCCGGGCAGGTTTTGGGGACGTGTCACGTGAGGAACCCCCTGCTGCTCTGCAGAAGCTCTGCAGAAGCTCTGCAGAGCTGGTGACTCAGCATGGAGGGCCAGGCCTCTCAGGGGGCTTCGCGTTCCCGGGTTACATTGAGCCATACATGGAGAGCAGCAAGCGGGGGTGCGCTGGAGTGGGG
>JAODLC010000044.1:5236492-5279898 GCA_026781145.1 Hippopotamyrus pictus
AATACTTTATGAATGCCTCATCTATAATGCACTATAAATACCTTCATAATGCATTATAATAGTCAGCATAAGCCATTTAAGTAAAGTGTTACCGAGATGTTTACAGGGGCATGGAACATTAATCTAAACCAGTTGTTCTTACTCATTCTTCTACCAACCAAGTTAGTTTTGTCTAAGAACAGAACACCCACTTTAAACACTTGACTGCTCTTTGAGCCTTTAGCTGCTGATGGATGGGTGATATGCTAACTAAGAAATCTTAATGTTTCCTAACGTTTGAGGCTATTTGGTTCAACATGTTCCGCACGTGTAACATCCCAAGTTCTGGGATGGGTGTTCAGCTGACAGTTGCCACGGAGACTGCTTCTCTCCATAGGATCCTCCGGGGGGGCTCCTTCGACAAATCAGATGGCTCTGGGAGTCTGTCGTTTCCTGTCGTCCTCCAGGGTGCCCTACTACCTACATCTTTTGTCAGATCTCTTTGTGTTGGCACCTGACAAAAAGTGCTTTAATAAAGTGAATCTACAGCTGGTTTTACTCATCTTTACTGGTTCTGCTATTACTCAGCAAGACGAAAAACGGAAAGGTTCCCCACAAACGTGTCATTTGACTCCCTGACATACCAGACAGAAGGCTGTCCCTGATGGCAGGACAGGGGGACACGAAGTAGGAGATGAGACAAGAGATGGAGGGAAGGGGAAACTGGTCGAGGCAGGAAAAATCTGGCTTCTGGCTTGACAGGGAGGGGGTTAGGGTTAGGGGTGCGAGACAGGTGGTGGTGTGGCCTGTGCAGGGGTGGGGAGTGTGTAGGGCGGGTGGAGACATGCATGCCCAGAGAGATCCTGGCCTGAATCCACCTGAATGAGCGAGGGAGGGAATGTGCTCAGGGCAAGGCAGACCTCATTTAAAAGAGGAATTAAATACCCTGTTGAGTTTCGTTTGTTTAACGGTCATTCAGTTTCATGAGGCCATGGATATGTTTTTTTTCCTGGAGGTGTGCAGCGACTGTTCCCCAAAGCAGTGTATGTAACAGAAGAGTTTGTGTCTATCAGCGTGCTCTTATTTCCCACATCCAAGAGGTGTGTCTACAAAAGGAAAGCAGGTTATTTACGTTGGCTTTAATATTCACTGTATAATTTTACCCAAAACTTGCCTGATTTCCTCATACATATATTTTTAGCATTATCCTCCGCACATGTTATTCATCCTAGCAGTTTAACATAATCCAGCAGCTGTGCAGCATCAATGGAAACAGCCCCCGGCCCTAACCCTCTTCTTTGGCGATGTTTTGTAGACGCTCCACATGTGACGGTATGATTACAGGAATACTGTAGCTCTCACCAGCGAACCACCTGTAGTGTAACACAGGCCTGGATTTAGCTTTGTGGCATCCCTTAGATTAACCAAAAGGCAGGTGTCTGTCAGGGGGTATAGCTTGGGGGTATACCTCAGCGGTAGAGCATTTGACTGCAGATTAAGATGTCCCTGGTTCAAATTCGGGTGTCCCCTGCTTAAATTTGTTTTAGGAATTTTCTTTGGGATTAATAAGGTTCATCTTATCTGAACTCTATAAAATAACCATTATAGTCTTTAGTAGATGCTTTAGCCTAAAGTTACCTGAACATTTCTGGAGAAAATGAAGGTTTTGCTACAGAACATGTGCAGTATCTTTGTGACAGTTTGATTTGCGACTTCTTTTTTTTTTTACCAACAGGGATTGAAAATATATTTTTTTTACAAGATGTGTTATTCAGCTAGCATTGTAAAATTATGAATACTATTTAAGTTCAAAATGTACTAACCTCATATGTATTTCATATGAAATGAGAAATTTTTTCATTTTATAGCTCCCATAATTTTAAAATTAGCACCTCAAAGATCAAAACGTAAAGGAGGTTTTGCAAACGGAAAGTGAAGCGAAATATTTTATGAGTACCCAAAACAAAAGTTATATGTTAAGAATGTATTTCCACAAGGAAGCTAAATGTCGGGAGGCAAACATGCATTTTCAGTTACAGTTTGGTTCTTTATACACCTGACTGATTTCTAAGTCTGTCCCTGTGTGTTTGTTCCCCACAGAAAGGCTTCTTCAGCCTCCCCGAGGGCCATTATTTTATTGAGCCTGTACGGGGGTACGAGAGGGATGTCCAGCCCCATGTGATCTATCAGTCCACTCCTCCCAGCAGGACCCGACGCAGCCCCCAGAGTCGGGGAGGGCCCAGCCCCTGTGGACTTAGAGGTGGGGGCCACATTAGTCATTCGCGTCAGCGTTACATGGGACGTGAAGCCTAGCTACTGGAGTACATTCAACTATAGACACAGCTGATGGGCGGGGCTTTCCTGACCAGCCAATGACTAGCACTTTTAGTCCAGTGAATTGGTAGGTACGTCCCACAGAAGCCCAACCTTTCGGAGCTGACAGCCAATCCCGAGTACAGAAGCATACAAAGCTATTACATATTTCTGTCAAAACTGTACTCGTGACTGGTCTTTCTAGGTCTGGCAACACATTTCTGATAAATTTTGTGATTCTGTGTGCAAGGGTCATTTTAATCATGCAATGGCAAAACGTTCTTTTAACTTCGGCTCAAACTTTGCCCGAACCACGTGTTATTTTTATGCACGGAGGCCGCCCTAAACCACCGTGATGTCATTGGTGTGTTCCGGCAGACGCCCCCATGGCTGCGTTCCGCGTGGAGCTCGAGCGGGAGGCGTGGGAGTGGAAAAGCCCGGGACAGGCAGGCCCACGCAGGATGGCGCAGCGCTCTGTGAGCCGCGAGCGCTGGGTGGAGACCACGGTGGTGGCGGACTCCAAGCTTATCGAGTACCACGGCGTCAGCAACGTGGAGTCCTACATCTACACCATCATGAACATGGTGGGCAGGCGGTGATCGTGTAGCAGGTTTCCGGAAGCTACACAGCATTGTCTGCATGGCTTTTATCCTGGAATATACAGAGCTCAAAGTTAGTCTTGAGATGCTTGTTTAATCCAGTAAAAATATAACAGATTCATTGGATTTATAGCAAAAATCATTACTCATTTATAAAAATATATATATCACATTAGAAACAGCCAGTTAAGCAAAACATTAATTTCAAGTAGTAACCAATTGAAACCCAAATGATAGTTCTAAAAGCTGTTCTGAGTTAAAAAGTTCATTGACAAGCATCATTGGCTTCTTTTTAAGTAGTAACATCTTTGCAATAATATAAAACACCAAACATTTGTGTTTAGTGTCCCTTTGGGAGGCAGTGACTCCAGTCAAGTGCCAAGATGTTCTGTGAGCCCTGTATGTAAGTCAGGCCAAAATATCCCAAATATCTTTACGGAAAAAGGAACATCTGTAGCAGAGATGAGTAGAGCGCAGATACCCTTTTGGACTATAGATTCTCCTCGCTTGACTTGATATTTCACCTTTACGATGGTGCGATAGTGATGCACATTTAGTAATCATCAAGCTTTGAATTCTAATCTGTTCCTGTGCTAGCGGTATGTCGTACGATATTTTCTACAGCGACATCCACATAGCTACTCTCCCAGTCTCTGTAGCGATCGCGAGCATAAACATCCCATACAGTGTTTAACAACATACCATACGTTGTTGTCTTCGTGTGATTTATCATATCGTATTCACATTTTACGATATTTTCAATATTCGAAGGCTTCATTGGAACGTAACCCCACTGCAAGCCAAGGAGGGGCTGTATATATATTTGGAACATGATTCTCGATATTACTAGAGAGGTTCTGAGCATAGATTGCATTTTTGGATTGATATATTTGGAGCATGGGTTTTTTAGTGTTCTAAAATATAATGTAAAATTTCATATCCAAAATACCCAGTTATACTTTACAATTTATATATGTAGAATATAATAGTAAGATACATTTCACTGCTCTGTACACATATCCATGACTGTACCTGATTGTTTTTAGCTTTTAAAGCCCCATCAATCAGCAAAAATGATGGTCTGAATATTAGCCCATATTACTTCCATAAGATGTCTCACTTCCATGTTGTTTTTGTGTTAATTATGTTGAGGCTTTAATGCTGTTTTGTGCATGACGTGCTTGCAGGTGGCTGGGATTTTTCATGATGCTAGTGTTGGGAATGCCATCCACATCATTCTGGTGAGGCTCGTCCTGTTACCGGAGGAAGAGGTAAAGTCCCCACTGCTACTGGCATTATAGGCACGTTGGACGTGTAGTTTGGAAACACAGCTGAATGGAAAATCTGTCAAGTTTTCCCTAAAAATACTCTTTTATGGCTTCTGGGTGGAAGGTTGGATTTGTATTTTTGTTCAAAACATGCCTTTAGCATTTAGAAGCTAAACTGGCATTTATCTATTCCAAGCCTCCACAACATCCTGGACTGTCTGCGTCTGGTGAGTCAGTAGCTATGTGGTCTCACCCTAGAGCCAAATTCAGCACGCCCTCCCGGAGAGGAAGTGCTCGAAGACTGCTCAGCTCCGAAGGGCATCGAGGAGCTTTACCGCTGCCCTGAACCCTGTCCCTGTGCTCTTCTGCTTTTCCGTAGAAGGGACTGAAGATCACCCATCACGCTGACAACACTCTGTCCAGCTTCTGCACCTGGCAGAAGAACGTGAATCCCCAGAGCGACACCCATCCCGCACACCATGACGTGGCCGTGCTTATCACCAGGCATGCCCTTCCTTCCGCAGAACATCCTCATCGTCATCTTATTGTTTCTGTCAGCTGCACTGTATGTTGTCTTCTCCTGTAATATTGTATTGTTGCTCTTGTGTTTGTCTTGCACCCTCTCTCTCTGCTCTTTTGCTCTTTGTATAGTTCTGTCCTGCCTGCACCTGTGTAGTCTTGTGTTGTTTCTGCTTTTGTTCTTTGTGTTGTACCATGGTCCTGTAGAAACAGTGTTTCATTTCACTGTGTATTGTGTATATGTCAGAAATGACAATAAGCCTACCTGACTTGACTTGACTTGATAGTCAAACCCAGTCTAATGAAGGCCCCCCTACCGTTACACTGGCAGTGTCCCACTCATAGAAATGCCAGGGAACCAATAAGCACTAGGGACAGTGATGGGTGCTTCTCTGTGTGGCAGGAAGGACATCTGTGCGGGCATGAACCAGCCGTGTGAGACCCTCGGCCTCTCCCACCTCTCCGGCATGTGCCAACCCCACCGCAGCTGCAACATCAACGAGGACTCGGGTCTCCCTGTTGCCTTCACTGTGGCTCATGAGCTGGGGCACAGGTGTGTACGCGTGAGAACGGCCATTCAGCTGCGTTTGCCCAGTCTTGTAGATCCAAGTGAATGAATGGAAGGCGTACACTATATAGACAAAAGTACTGGGACATCAGCTTGTCCGACATCTTACTCTGAATCCAAAGGCATTAATATGAAGCTGGCTAACCCTTAGTTGCTATAATAGCCTGTACTCTTCTGGAAAGGCTGGGAAGATGTTGGAACCTTGCTGGCGAGATTTGCTGCTGTACTGGTTGGGTATTGATGTTGGGTGATCAGGTCCCTTTATGTCAGCTTGGATGGCTACCAGCCAGACTTGCTCTCAGATGCTTCCACTTCACTTGTGGTTGACCAGGGCAGTTCTAGCAGGACAGACATGTGGAGAACCGACTTGTAGGAAAGGTGTCCAACGACAGTGTTGGGTAGACTATCCTCTTCTGTATGACCACCCATTCTATGGGTACTAAATTACTAGAGGATGTTAACAATGAGCACTCACACTCGAGTTTGTTGTTCAGCATTTTTAGAGAGGTGGTGTACCCAGACAAGTTTTAGCCACATGTCTGTTTCTAAAAACACTGTTAACCAGGGTGGCAGAGAATCGCTGTCAGGTTGGACACTTTGAGCCACTTCAGGTTTTACAAACTACTTTAAAACTGAAAAGCTCCTGTGTTCAGCTAAATAGTTCAACTCTTCTTGTGCTTTGACTGGTTTGTTTCCTTGATTGAGAGACTCATCAACATTAGTGACACGTGCATGATTGAAAGAGGCTGATCAATCAGCATGCAGCAAGATCTCAGTGCCTAAGTGAAATCCAGGTCCTTTTCATTGAAATGGTACTGTAGTTTACAAATCCTGTCCTACACTGTCAAAAAAAAGTACCAATTTGTACCTTTGAGGGTACAATTACTTGTTACTGGGGCTGTACCCTCAAGAGCCTACCAACTGTACCCTAGCTGTAGGTAAATGTACCTTTTAAGCTACAGAAACGGACTCTGAGGAACATTTTTGTACCATTGTGGGTACCTTAATGCTGTTTATAACTTGGGGTACAAAACTGTACCAGGGCTGTACCCTTTATTCTGACTGTGTAGCTGAAAGTGTCCTCCCTGACATGGATTATCTGGTCATCCTAACTGGTTTGGGGAGGACGACTGTTTTCAGTGAAATAAGCAGTAAAGCTTCTCACATAGTAGCTATAGCCCCAGCTGTGGACGTCTCACGTCCAGGTGTTGTTGCTGTAGTTATGTCCAGTTACACGGATATTTGGGAAATACTGTAAAAACAGCAGTGAAACCTTATGGTGCTGTATCTGAAACATGACTGCTGCGACTAATGTTTAACGTGCCAAATAAACACAGTTTTGGGATCCAACATGATGGCCAGGGGAACGACTGCGACCCAACGGGGCGGCAGCCCTACATCATGTCCCGTCAGCTGCAGTATGACACCTCGCCCCTCACCTGGTCGCCCTGTAGCCGGGAGGCCATCACGCGCTTCCTGGAGTGAGTGACACCCTTCCGTGTATTTTCCTCACCTCCCTCGTCTCCCTCTATCGCCGCTCTTCCAGCTGGAACAGCTGCACCTTGGTTAGATCGGGTTTAGACTTTTGTGTTTGGGATTATCCTGAGGAACCTGGTTTCTTTGTGCTGCTAGATGTGGTTCTACTTCATCGCAGTTTCTGTGGGATCCGCTCACTCAGCAGGTCTTCCTCTAGGCTTTTAGTAACCTGGCTTCTTGCCTTCTTCAAGTGTCCCTGGAATTTTGGCCACATTGGGCTCCCAGGGGGAAAACTAATGACACCCACGTGAAACTAACCACACCCATGTTAGCTTGACCTAGAATCTGAAGCCAGATTCACCCATCTGTCTAATTTCAAGAACATCTTAAATTCCCCAAGCTGGACCGCAGGCCATAAAAGATACTGTGATAAATGCAATTCAGTTTTAAATTGGTAACAAGATAATAAACATCAACACTAGTTCTGCAGTTTTTTTGCATTATTGTCCATTAAGTGCATGGTGCTACCAGCAAGTTCCCCATTCACAAATTCATTAAGGAGATTTCTGCGGGTTTACTGTGTGAGTTTATTAGTCAGCACCCCTCTATCTCTGGATCCCTCCCTACCCCCTTTCCCTTTTTCCTGGTTTCCTGCCTCTCCCTGGTGACTCATAGTCGTGGTTGGGGGTCTTGCCTTGATGACCGACCCTCCAAGACAGATCTCAGCACATCTTTGGAGGCCCCTGGTGTGAAGTACACCATCCAGCACCAGTGCCAGCTGCAGTATGGTCCTAATGCCACCTCCTGCCCCCAAGTAGAGGTGAGACATCAAAAACTCCATACCTGGTTTGGCACAGATCAGCCTATTTAGTCAGTTTTACTTGTTTGGCTTGTTTACCCTGTTTACCCAGCCAATTTAGCTATTTAACTAGTTAGCATATTCAGCATGTTTACCCTGTTTACCCAGAGATTTAAGCCATTTTAACAATTCGGGCTGTTTCTCCTGTTTAGGCAGTTTACCTTCACTGGCCTGCTTTCTCTGATTTCCCAGCTATTTCAGAAATGTATCCATTTAAACTATTTAACCCGCTTCTCCTGTTTAGCCTTGTCATCCTTTTATGGAAATTCAGGCCATCTTGCATCAAACCAGTATGACAAAAAGTGGGAAAAAAAATACCAAAAACCCTCAAATACGATGATGGAAAGAGGCCTCGTAACCTCAGATGTCTGACTCAGTGCCCAGATTGTTCTACAGAGGCTTGTGAGTCATTTGCAAATGTGCGGTAGCAGATGCAGGCATCGGGGAAAAATGAGCATTTCAAACATTAAGTCGTGTATATTTCTCCCAGTGTCAGAAGCTGTATATACAGTGTGTGCTGCATCTTCGCCTTCTCCTCTTGACTCTTGCTCAGTCTCTGCAGCTGGTCTTCTCCCCTTCTTGATTTGTTGTCCAGCTGTACACAGTCACATCAGATTTGATTCATTCAAAAGCTTCAACTTTAATGCAAGGTGTTTGAAAACAAATGAGCCCATATATGCACAGTAGATATCAGCAGCACATCCCTTCTACTAAAAACGGCACTGATCTGATGCCCGCTATCAGTACCGGGTCCATACCGGCAAAAAACGGGAGGTGGGGAGAAGCAAGAACCCATTCCGGTTTTCCAAGAAAGATTGGCCTAGCCTGAAAAATCACGAAAATGCTGGTAGCCTTGGTGTGACATACCGTAAACAGAAGTGAGGGTCACATGATGGCCAGTTGTTCAGCAATGCATTTGCGTCGCAACCTTTATGTTGGCTGTGGAAATACAGTAACTGTACTTTACGCTGAGGGAAGAAGAAAGCAAAACGGCAGAGTGCAATGTATGCAAGGCTAGTGCTGATTTTTCTTAAGTCTGAACACAGTAAAATGTATGCAAACTAGAACTACAGTATTCTTTCTAAAGTTTGGTTAATTACTACTTAAAAGTCTTGTGTGTGCTCCATCATATTTTGTACTGGAGACTTGTTTCATTGTGTTTAGTTACTGCATGTTTGTTTGACTAGAAAAACCAGAAGCAGACTGGTGTAAATCCTCTCGGCCATGAATTTCTTCCTGTTGCTTGTTACTGTGCAACAAGGCAGAGGTGGGAAAAGGTAACGAGCCACTGATGGCGTTTTTAAGGCAATAAACACCAATGGGACAGGCACAAAATAAAGGAATGCAAGGGATTGGTAAAAACAAGAACAAGCTGTAAGAAACGTATAGTAATGAAACACCGAGAACAGGACAAGGCAATAGAACAGGGTAACCAACACGCAGTAACTAGACACAGTGACTGACTAACAAATGGAGCGAGGGCAGGCACTTAAATACGCACAAAGAATCAGGGCAAACAAGGGACAGGTGTACATCGTAATCAAATTAACCAATCAAAAGGATTCGGGCCAACAAGGAACAGGTAGGATGGATTACAATTAACAAGCAGTAGAACATTAACAAACACTAAAGGTTAACAAGACTAAGAATGACTAGGAACAGATGTGCATGCAGAACATCATAAAACAAGAAATGAGCAGCATAACCTAAAACAGGGACCCCGGAGATAAATAATAACAGACACATGGAAGCTAGGGGCTACCAGGAAGGATCAGGATGGTCAGCAACACCTACTGGTCAAACGGGGACAAAACGCATAGGACAGGAATGGAAGGGCACTGACCCTGACATAGCTTTTGTTTGAGCAACATGACCATTATATATTTTCCTATTCTTATATTCAAACAATGCCGCTACAACACTAAATGCAGAATTGATATCATGCCATCTCTACGTCCAACCCAATCTGTCTGCTATCTACGAAGCACAGAACACAAGTTTGGAATATTCTCTAGAGCTCAGAACTTAGCGCTGAATTTCTGTCATCTGCAGAACATTTGCCAGATTCTGTGGTGCTCTGTGAATGGTTCCTGTCGATCCAAGATGGATGCTCCGGCCGACGGGACCAGATGTGGACCAAATAAGGTACGTTGCTGTTCTTTATTGAGGAGGGGGATTTACATTTTTCACTCATGCTATGTGCATTTCATGAATACATTTTGCTTTTGTTAAAAAGTGCAAGTAAGTTTAGCGCATAAGTATTATTCTTTTAATATTTATTTTTAGTATCAAATTCCATTTTTCACAATATTCATTTATTTGTGTACTGTGTACTTTTAAAATCTGTTTGCACTATGTGTACTGTCTTTGTACTTTGTCTGTTAGGCATTATATGTATGTTCTTGCTGCTGTATGCGCCAGATTAATAGAGATAATCTCAAGAAACCTGCATACATCCATCATCTAACTACATATCCTGGTCAAGGTGATGGGGAGCCAGCAGCCTATTCCAGGCAGCACAGGACATAAGGCAGAGACACATTCTAGACCGAGGGTCTGTATCACAAAGCCAGGCAACTTGTCGGATTTAAGGTAGTCTGGGCTAAATGCAAGCGAGCTAAGATAAAGTCCACTTAAACTGGGGTACCTTAAATTCGTCAACTTATCTGGCTAAGTAAGAAATCTGGCTTTGTGTTACAGGCCCCTAGTGTTTCATACCTTATTCATGGTAAGATGTACATCTACATAGAAAATAATCTGGGAAGCTAGTGTTTTGCTTACAAATACAGTGAGGCCTTCACAGACAGCTCTTGGTGAAAATCCTGATCATTTATGTTGCCCTGTTACCTTTTTTTTTTTTTTATATATATACATACTAAATGATGATTGGTGGTTGTTATTGTGGAACGAGACTATTGGCTGTATGTGTCATGTGGGGCTTAACTGGCAGAAACACTCCTCGTGTTCCCCTGCAGTGGTGCATCTCCGGGGAGTGTGTAATGGTAGGGAAGCTACCCGAGACGGTGAATGGGGCCTGGGGTTTGTGGAGCTCCTGGTCTCACTGCTCCCGCACCTGTGGGGCCGGGATCCAGTCTGCTGAGAGAGAGTGTGACCGGCCCAAGTGAGTGCCCCCCCCCGTGCCTCATGCTCTTCTTTCTGTGCTTACAGATGGAAAGCATATGTGAAACGTGCAATTATACCACTCAGGATCCTGTAAGTCAATGTTTCTCAACCCAGTCCATCGGGAACTCCCAGCCAGTCCACATTTTTGCGCCCTCCCCGCTCCCAGCACACCTGTACCAGGTGTTCGGTGTTCTCGATTGCTTGTTTTTGGATCAGGATGCTGGAAGCTGGGAGGGAGCAAAAATGTGGACTGGCTGGGAGTTCCCGATGGACTGGGTTGTCTCAGATATGCTGCAGGTGTGTGGAAGCATGCTGCTTCACTGCAGTGTTCTCTGGGCTGCGTCCCAAGTCATCCAATGTATTCCAAGATATTTTTAAAGGATATTAAAGGTTATTTGAGGCCACAAAGAGAGAATTCGCTGGATTTATGGCTCGAGTGAAAGTGTATAGATAGCTACCTCACTCCACTCTGCCTCCCCAGAGAAAGCAGCTGGCTCGGTCAGTGCAGGCATGCAGCTCCCCAGCTAGGGCTGACCTACTCCCCACCCTGACCCCTCCCACCACCATTGGTGCATCGAAGACATTGTGAACATGCTGCAATCAATTAGCATTAATTATGCTGATGAGAGCATAACGATGGCTGGCAGCGTGTTGGTTATTGTGAAACCTGAAAATGTGTAGACGCACCGAAGTCGGTCACTCTGACTTTTTTTTTTTTTCTTTTAGGCCAGAATTTGGCGGGAAATATTGCATGGGCGAGCGAAAGCGCTACCGTGTCTGCAACAGCAAACGCTGCGGCCAGGAACAGCCCACCTTCCGCCAGATGCAATGCAGTGAGTTCGACACGGTACCCTTCAAGAACCAGCTGTACCAGTGGATCCCCGTTATCAGCACTGGTACGTTTCATGCTTGCCACTAAACAACCCCCCCCCCATCCTGGTCATGCTGTTTGCCCTGCGCTCTGCAGCCTGCGTGCTGAGATCAGACCTTTTTATATTCCAGGATTTCATTTTTTAGTCATTACATCAGTGTTTATTGCCCGGCCTCATTTCATAGCAGTTTGTTAAACTATAACCCCCCCCATAAAATAAGCAAGACTGGATGACTACAGCCGTATGTGCTCTTTCTCTCCCCAGCTAATACAGCACTAGTGAGACTACTGAATTCACAATAAGAAAGGAGTGAGACAGTGTAAAACAAGTAATAAAAACATACCAGTGCCTTTGGAAAGGAATCGAGACACAGAATTAATTTCCTTCACATACAATCTACCGTTAAATAGTCGTAAAATAAAAATGCTCTTAGTTTAACTGCATTTTAGTGAGGTGTTGATGATCAGTAAGAACAAACATAACTGAGAGCCAGTAGAACTGATTATATACATATATTTTCTTCTTTCCTGGTCGCTCTGTATTCTCTTATTAATTCTTCATTCCCATTTCATTCCTGCATCATTTCTTCACGTCTCTTATTTCCTTCCCACCAACTCTGCCCCCTACCCTGGACCCCAGCCTACCCCTGCGAGCTGCACTGCCGGCCAGTGGATGACCAGTTCTCGGAGAAGATGCTGGACGCCGTGACGGACGGGACGCCGTGCTTTGTGCACAACAGCAGCCGGAGCGTGTGCATTAACGGCGTGTGTAAGGTAGTGCGCCGGGGGCAAAGCTGGCAGAAACTTGCTTTGTCTATGGAGGTGTCCCGCTTTAAACTGGAGGGTTACCATAAGAAGCAGAATTAGGCACGTGGACGTCACATATCGGCAAGAAATGTCAAAGTGATAGATGGGAGGAAGCAGGGGGTGATACCGTAGCTGGGCAGTGAGTCACCGTGGTGACTGCACCGTGTGTGTACAGAGGTAACCCAAATATGACGTGCCGTGACCCCATTCTGTGAGAACATTGCCAGGGCTGTTTCGGGGGGCATTAATTAGTTTCATTACAATCTGACCCTTGTAGTAAAGGTTTAGCCCCCCCCCCCTTTTCATAAACCTTAGTGACTTATGGTTAGGAGATCACATGGTATATTAACATGTTTTAAACATTTGTGTGCGTGGGTTATGCGTATGTTACATTGTGGGGCCCAAATTGTTGTTTTGACTTTGTAGGGATCATCTCAGTCATCTGTGCCTGCAATCAAAAAACTTAAAATGCCTTAAAATGTTTGGTTACTTATGGTTAAGGTCAGGGCTGGGTAGGGGTTAAGGTTGTCATTGTTGGGATTAGGGTTTTTCCCATAGAAATTAATGGGTGGTCCCCACAAAGAAATGAAGCGTGTTTTTGTGTGTGTCCCTGGTGTGCCTGATCACCCCCCCCCCCCCCCCCCAGGAAGTGGGCTGTGACTATGGCATCAACTCAAACGCCGTGGAGGACCGTTGTGGGGTGTGCCTGGGGGATGGCTCTTCCTGCCAGACCGTTCGGAGGAGCTTTGAGGAGGGGGAAGGTCATGGTGAGCCCCCCCCGGCATACTGTCCTCCCCATGGGACGCCTTGGCAACGTACCTTCATGGTCCAGCATTATTGCTCCTTCTAACGTGACCCAGAACGTCAGTGAAAGGGACACACGTCCGACTGGAATTCTTTAGGAAATTCTGTGCTGTTAGATCCATCCATCCAGCCATCCATACGTCTATCCACCTGTCCTGGCGAGGGTCACAGGAAGGCATGGAGACCTCCCAGGACCCTAATGGAACAAGGCAGAGCAACACCCTGGAGAGGGTGTATTACATTATTAGTCAATAACTAGAGTGACCCACAAGCACTGTCCTCTGTCATGTGACGAGGCCTCTCTTGCCCCTGATTTGTTTCTGTGACACATGTGGCCTCCAGGTTACGTGGACGTGGGACTGATCCCGGAGGGGGCTCGGGATATCGTGGTACAAGAGGTGGAGGAAGCCGCCAACTTCCTGGCACTAAGGGGGCAGGACACAGAGGAGTACTACCTGAATGGGCGCTATATCATCCAATGGAAGGGCGAGTACGAAGCGGGGGGGGCCACCTTCTACTACGAGAGGAGCGGCAACCTGGAGAACCTGACTTCACCGGGGCCCACGCGGGAGCCAATTATGATCCAGGTACAGTGCCCTGTACCCTCAAACAGGTACTCCCCCCCCCCACCACACAGGGAGACAGGGAAAAACAGAATATGGGGCGCTGTCACCTCAGGAAGAGCTCCTGGAGGCGGGGGTGGAACAGCCGCCACCCACGGGCCCATTGCGGCATGAGGGCCACTGAAAATATACTGAGGGGATCCACCTAAATGCCCCTTTTGATAATAAGAGACAATCATGTGAAATTCTCAAGTTTATCAAGAAACCTCCCTCCCCCAAACAGCAAATTTTACTGAAATGGAATCTGAATTCAGGGGGTGTTTCAGGTGAGATGGGGCCCGGATTCGGGGGGTGTTTCGGGTGAGATGGGGCCCGGATTCAGGGGGTGTTTTGCTTTCACCATCCAGCTTCTTTTCCAAGAGAAGAACCCGGGAATCAAGTATGAATACACCATCAGAAAGAGCCGTCAGAGGGGCAACGAGATTCTGCAACCGGAATACAGGTGGAAACATGGTGCCTGGACAGACTGCAGCGCCACCTGTGGGGCAGGTGAGTCAAAGCTTTGTATCAGATTAAAGATACAAATCAAATCAAAATTTGGTGTTGAACCTGCAGCTCCACAACCCACCAGCTCCACTGTCTGATTTCTTAACCTCTTAAATCGACACACCCTGGTTATGACTGAAATTTAGATTCATCTGACGTATCATATTTGTAAATTCAGATGTTCTGTGCGACTAAAAAGACATAATATGACATGCACTACAGATTAAAAAAAGACTTTTTCTTAATTAAGACGAGAGGCCTTTTGAAAGAGTTGGTGGAATTCTGGCAAGCGGAAAGGACAAATTGTTGTGAGCCCATTTGAAATTATTTACTCAATAAGAATGACCTCCAAATGCATATCCTGGGGGGGGGGGCGTGAGGGGGCTGGAGCCTGTGCCAGGAAGCATGGGGCACAAGGTCAGAACAGTACGCCGATCTCAGAAAGGCCTACAGCTGTAAATGCTTTTAACTCGGAGTACCACCAAAATTAGCCATAATTTTCCAATTCTCCAATTTTCCATGTTCTCCTCTGGCTTTACCTTTTGAATTTGCTACGTCCATTGTGATGCTTTTAGCCGTCTCAAAATAACATAGCCTGCTGGATACCACTTCCTATCCTGGAACGCAGGGGTCCAAAACCAGCCAGTCCGTTGCTTCGAGGCTGAGGCTGGAGTGGTGGAGGAGTCTCTCTGTGACCCCAAAACGCGACCCAAAGACCGGCAACGCAAGTGCAAGAAGATAGACTGCCCGGCTAGGTATGGCGCCCTCGTCTGTTCGGAGGTAGAATATTTATAACTATTAATGCTTAGCTGACTCATTTCTAAAAGAAGGTTAACAGGTTAACGTTTGCCCCGATTTCTGATTTATTCATGAAGCTTTGTTGACGTCTTTTTGAGAATTGAACTCCGCCCCCTCCCTGACTGCTAATTCTCCCCCTCATGACTGCCCCCAGGTGGTGGGTGGGCGCCTGGCAGCCGTGCTCCGCCCCCTGTGGCCCGTCTGGCCTGAAGAAGCGCACGGTGCTGTGCGTGCGGTCCGTGGGCTCGGAGGAGCGCGTGCTGCACCCTGGGGACTGCAGAAACCTGCTCAAACCCAAGCCTGCAGTGCCCTGCAACCGAGATGTGCAGTGCGGGTCCGAATGGGCCGTGGGACCCTGGAGTGAGGTGCTTTACACTCCTCACCGTGTCACACTCAACGCTGCCTGCCTTAACACTACTCAGCTTTGTTTAACATTATCACTGCTCTCTATAGAATGTTATACTCGATGATGTGTAACACTTAATATTGCTTAACATTTAGCACCGTTTAATACTCAACTACCTGTCACTCAGTACTGTTTCACACGTAACGCTTAACACAGTTTAATGCTCTGTGTAATCCCTAACACAGCTGGCGATATAAAACTCAACACTGCACACCACAGAGCATGCTGGGATTTTTCTGTTTACTCACAATGATGCCTTTTAGTGCATCAAAACACTGAACAACTGAAGCAATGACGATATTGATTTTCTCTGTGATCTTCAGTGACTGAATTTAAATCTAATTCCTGGCAGGCACAAACGGTAATCTTTCACTTTTCCTGAGTTACTGTAGCGTTTTGTCACCTGTGCCGCATGTGCCCCTTGCCCCGCAGTGCTCCGCCTCCTGTGGGGGCGGGGTCAGGTCGCGCACCGTCACCTGCCGGACGGCGCCCCGGCTTCGCTGCCAGGCTTCCAGCAAGCCGCGCTCCCATGCCCTGTGCGCGCTGCAGAGCTGCCCCTCCGCCCGCAGAAAGCCCCCCCCAGCCAGCAGGAAGGCCACTACCCACACCTCCTCCACCCCGGAGACAGAAACTGTCACCGTGGTGACCGCAGACCCCGGACCTCCGGCTAGCTCCGCTGCAGCCTCCACTGCGCCGAGCCCCAAGCACGCCCGGCACCGCGCTGGGGGCCGAAACCCCGGCGGGGGCGACGGGGGGCCTCCCACAGCCCCTTCTTTCATGGCCGACGATGAAGGAAGCACAGATGGCTTCTCATTCGCTGGCAATCGGCATAAGTTGGACTACATCACGGAGGACTCTGCTGCGGCTGGGACAGGCCCGTGGGCGTCGGCCACCACCGTCTCCGGCCCCCGCACGGCGCCCCCTCCCACAACACCTGCAGAAGCCTCAGCGTCTTCCACATGGACAACCTCCTACGGCCCTTCCATGAAGCTGGGTCCAACATGGGGACCAGTAACTACCCAGGCCTCCCTGCCCAGCTCAGGGCAAACTGGTGGGGCACAGGAGACCTTGCCTACCTCACCCCAGACGGCCCAGGATGCTGGGTTTGCCGGGACCTCAGAACCAGACAGCACAGCTAACCCTACAGGCAGCCACAGCAATGGACCTCCTGTTAACATGAACGTCTTCTGGGTGGTGGGCAACTGGAGTGAGGTAGGTGGAGATTGTCTGCTCACGGTGGGGCGAGTCACTGTGACCCATAGGATCCAGTCTAGTGAGGTCTGTTCATCACGATAGACCACACTGAATGGTGCACTGCTGTATGGGTTAGGACCCTGTACCTGTGATCAGAAGGTCGCTGGTTTAAATCCCGTGCCTGGCACAGTGACTTTAGCGCTCGGCCCTTCAGCAAAGCCCTCAGTCCTGCGGACACTGGCTGACCCAGCTCTCTGATCCTCGCTCATATGCTGCTTTGGACGAAAGCTAGATAAATAAAAGTATAGGTGTAACTGCCTATGATCCTAGCCTAGGAATAATGAATCGGTGTGTCGAAAACGCCTTTGGTGTGTGAATATCTGTGCTCTGTGATGGACTGGCACCTCATCCACTGCCTTATGCCTTGTACTTCCTGTCACATGTTCAGACCACAGGTATAGATTTGGGTGTGGACAAAAGGGACGTGTCCCTAGCAAGACTGTGGGAGTACTGTGTGTGTTCAAGAGGGGCGAGGCATTTAGGGCTGATTTGGTCCTTTCCAGTGTTGAGGGAGTACTGTGTGTGTTCAGGGGAGTTGGGCATTCGGGATAGATTTGGTCTCTACTGGTGTTGAAACCAAACCTGCAACTTTGCCCTAGACTCACCCTGACCCTCTACTGGATAATAAATTACGGAAGATAATAAAGGATAGAGGTCGTTAAATTGCAGTGGAATACCGTGACGTTTCGTTTTCCTTCTCTGTCTTTTCCACGTGGCACTGGTGCAGTGCTCTACCTCCTGTGGCCTGGGGGCCATGTGGCGGACAGTTACATGCAGCTCCCCACAGGAGGCGCTCTGCTCAGACATCAGGAGACCCGACCCTGCTAGGAGGTGCCACCTCCGTCCCTGCGCTACCTGGCAAAGCGGCGACTGGGGCAAGGTGAGCGAGATGAGTCGAAAAGGACCAGCAGGTGGCGCACTAGCTAAAGTACCTTGAGACTGAAAAGGCTATGGCGTATGAGCGAGCTATTTGCATTAAATTGCAGTTATTTAGGGTGGAAAGTTCTGCTAATTATGTGCTATTAATTGAGAACAAACAAAATATGCATCGACAACATCAAATAGCATGATAGTATGGAAAGAAGATGTTTTGAGAGCCAGGGATTGTGGTACAAGTGAGAGAGGAGGGTCGACAGCAGGTGAGATTTATTCGTGTCCTCTGTTGTCTAATGTAAGTACGGAACTCGGCCTGATTTGCGAAAAAGGCCCCCTTGAGACAGAGGATGTAGCGGCCCTGTACTGCAACAAGAAACAAATGCCCTGTTTTCCAGCACCTGAAGGCTGAAGGCCATGTTTTTAGTAATTTTATAAACACATTTATAATCATAAAGCATTATGAATATGGCTATAAATATTTATAAAAAGACATAACACATTATAGCCATGTGTATTATGCATTATGAATGCTTTATGCACCTCTCATCTATAATGCACAATGCAGTACAAAGCATCCTTAATGCTTATATTGACTATTATAGTGCATTGTGAAGGTATCTATAATGTATTATAGATGAGGTGCATAAAGCATTCATAATGCATGTAAATGTTTAATGCCACATTTATAATGCTTTATGAATGCATTATTATTTGCTATGAATGTGTTTATAAATTACTAAAAACATGGTCTTAAGTAAAATGTTACCACTCATGCTTCTGAACGTACTTGGCAATAAACCTCAATTCTGATTCTGTTCTGTCACTTATTAGTTGCCATTTTGAAGTGATATGCACCTTGTCCTCTATCTCACCCTACCTTTCTTTCCTGTGGTTTTTCTGCATGTCTGCAGTGCCCAGAGGGATGTCTAGGGGGCAGCAGGCAGCGTGAGGTGCTATGCATGGACACCCAGAGCCAGCGTGTGCTACGCCCCTACCACTGCCAGGCGACGGGGCATCGGCCCCCCAGTTCCGAGCCCTGCCTCTCGCGGCCTTGCCAAGCCTGGCAGTTCTCCCCCTGGGGAAAGGTACGGTGGTTGCAAAATCCGCTAAATGCTAATATTTCACCACAAGCTATATGCATCCCAGAAGCTCCCAGAGGACTTGGGAACATCATTGGTAAATGGTCCTTCATTTAGTTATGGCTATTTAATTGTGAACTGCATAGTGGCCTCATATCTCCAGGGATGTGTGGAGTGTATGTGTGTTGGTATGCTAGTTTTCATCCACGTCCAAAGACATGAGGGTGGATGAATGTCTCTGCATCTGTATTGCCTATACTGTGTGTGTGTGTGTGTGTGTGTGTGTGTGTGTGTGTGTGTGTGTGTGTGTGTGAGCCCTGTGATGGACTGACATCCTATCCAGGGTAGTCTTCCTCCTTATGTCCTGTGCTGCCTGCAGTAGGTTCCAGGCCATCCTGTAACCCCAACCAGTGGTTGGAAGATGGATAGACTAAGATGGATGGACTAGTTCAGTTCCAGCCAAGACCTGTTTTTATGTGTTTTTGTAAACACTTGAGTGTGTGGATCAGTGGGCTCAACCTCTGTGCCTATGACTGGAAGGTCCTCGGTTTGAGCGCGGCTTGGCTAGAACGTTCACATGTCCGTGGGCCCTTGAGCAAGGCCCTTGACCCCCAGCTCCAAGGGCGCTATTGCAGGAGGCCGCCCTTCACCGCTCTCAGTATAGTGTGTTATGGAAAGCAAGATGGGGTAGGCGAAAAGAGAATTTCCCCACATTGTCTCCATAATCATCATCATCATTAAATGCTAATTACTCTGGCACATCTATGTTGGTAAGGGAGCTATGCTAAAATAAGTTGAAAGAATCTTTTTTTAAATTGAGTTGCATTATACAGTACGTCTGCTCCACCCCCCAGTGCTCGAAGCGGTGTGGTGAGGGCCAGCGGGAGCGCCTTGTGTACTGCCCAGAATCGGCCCGCTGTGAGCCGACCCAGAAGCCCAACAGCACCGAGCCGTGTAACCAGCACTTGTGCTTCCGGTGGCAGGCCATGGCCTGGGAGGAGGTGAGAGGGCCAGTCCAACTACAAACTGCTCTTCCTTGCTTTGTGCAGGTTGTAGGAATGAATGATGTCACTGAATGGTCGTGAATGATGTCACTGTCTGCCCAGACTGAACCTGAATATAGCAGAATTCTGCATGAGGTTCAAACTATACTGCAAAGACCAGCAAAGATGAACGATTACAGATATGTACATTAACTAATGAGTCATTAGTTAAGTTGAATGCCAGTTATCGGTAGTGCCAGGTATAGATGAGATATAGATGAGTTTTCAGAGCAACACCAGGCAACTAACAGAGTTAAAAAGGCCATTGAGTTGCAGGTTCATGAGTCAAAAAACCGCAAAATGATGTAATGTGCGGAAAACCATGCCAGCAAGAAGGACTGGTGCTGTTTTGCAGGCTGAGGGTGACCCTACTCCTTATTCACTGCTTCATATTAATATATGTTTAGTATTTCCATTATTTTGTGCACCCACTGTAATTGTTACCATTTTTTTCTTGCCAATTCTATATTTCTTTTTAATGATTCCCAGATGTGTTTGGTGTATATGCTGAGTAATTGGACTGACACACTGCAGGCACTGTGTCTGTCACTGTGATTGAATACCGGCTCGGTCCTGGGTGTTGTTGACATGTGACTGCTTTTTTTTAATGCTCATTTCCCTGACTGCTGGCGCTCTGTGTCCTTGCTGTTTGATTTGTCGCACTCCCTACATTGGCGATGCCTGTTTGAACCAGTCGCTAACACGTTCTGGGCTGTCTTGGTTCTGCCTGTCTCAGTGCTCCGTGAGCTGTGGGGGTGGAGTGCAGCGCCGCGTGGTGACGTGTGTGAATGAGGAGTCGGGCGGCGTGGAGGGCGGCCAGTGTGAACGGAGCAGCCGGCCAGACAACTTTCAGAAGTGCAAGCTGCAGAAATGCGAGAGTGGCCCTGGTGAGGCCCCGCTTAGTGGTATCCGCTAATTCTTCGTCTTTAGCTGCTTAGCTTATGCTTTTATGAAAAAAGAACTCACTGTTTTATCTCCGTTAGTTTAAGTATTTGCATGTGTTTATTTAGACGATGATGTTAGTCTAAAACGACATACAAGTGAGGAAAATGCGCCGCCTCTTCTCCTCCACAGTGCCCAGGTGTACGAAGGACAGCATGTCCACACGGTTCTGCGAAAGGCTGAAACTGCTGGGTCGCTGTTCCCTCGGATCCATCTGGAAACGGTGCTGCATCACTTGTGCGGGTCAACTGTGATCACCCCTCCCTCCCACCGCCCCACTAGCATATAACCTCTGTCGTACTGGGAACCACTGAGGTGCCGAACCTCAGCAAAAAACCCAGAACAGAGAAACGCATAAGAATCAACAAACAGGAGGAGCACATACGCTGCTAAAGCATATAGCACACCCAAAACAGATACACACAAAACACACAAAAACATGATTAGCGTGTCTCTTCAGTCTGCCGAGGGTGGCGCTGAATGTGTACAGATTTTTATTATCTTGCCAGTTGTGAGATACGGCCCCTCTGAGACAAAGACATTGCTGACACGATGAGCTGAACACCTCCCTGCCTAGTGGTCTGGTCCCACCAACGCTCTGTGGTTATTCCACCGCAGGAAGAGGAGTGGCCACCCACCCAACTACTCTGAACATCTCCGTGGTGCTTAATACCAGTCTTACACTGTTCTGTTCAGTGACTTTCATTTTGTGCCTCATAGATGGCAGAATATTTTTTTAATGGATTTCCTTGATGAGGTGGAAGACAATAATGCATGCATGGTTACTCTCACTGAAACGGCCTTGGTGCTGGATTAGGGACAGTAAATGTGCTCCTTATTTTTACACTGAGACCCATTGAGTGATGTGTTGCAACAGTCTAACACTCGCTGGTCGACTACAGAAATAGGTCTGTGTTTCGCAGCAGAATGCAGTTTGGTTCAGCTTTATGTTAGCACAGTGTTCAGCCTCAGTGTTAGTTCAGGATAAGCTATTAATCAATAATAATACAAACATGTTCAGCTGTATTACAAAGTATTTTTATAAGGATGTTATAACAATTTAATTTCAACAGGATATTCAGACTGTTGCATTTGTATGGTAAATAGATCAAATGTGTGGTAAAAACAGTGCAGAAGAGATGAATTCCTTGCTGAGTTAAGAAGCAGGGCAGTGATTGTGAGAACAGGGTGCTATGGGATACTGTGTATTTAACCAGATACTTCCAGAAGCTGCAGGTGTCCTCCACAATCAGCACATGGATGTGTCTGTAAATTATCCTGTGCTTACTGTCACTCCACTTAGGCCTCTTCTGGCCTCTCTGACTGCCTGTTCTTATTAGCCAAACATAACACTTTTATATGTTTTATTCCTTACTGTAGATAACTGAAGCACTCTAGATTCACGACAGAGTACAGTAAAACCAAATAGAAACAAAAACGGGGTTTTAAGTTCATGTTCATAATTTCCCCATTCCTTCGTACGTCAGTCGGGATTTCAAAATCCACCAGAATTTAATCATCCTAGGACTCACTGTTAGAAAAGGGTTCCTCTTTGTCAGGCATGTTTTAATTGGTGTAGGGAATATGTTCAGAATATGTATGGGTCTGCATGGATAATGTTTACAAGGAGACTCACTGAAGTATGCAATGTGAACTTCTAAATGGCAATTGCTTGGCTATATTGTCACACATTTGTAAATGTGACCTCACGACTTTTTTTGATTCGTGAAACCAGTCAAGGTGCCAACAAGAACAAATGAAAATTACCAAGGAAACAATGCTACTTTAAATATGGTCCCTAATTCATAATTTTAGTTTCTGTGGTCCCACACTGAGTGATCTTTGGGCAGTGGTCACTTAGTAACATCTCACTCCTTCATTATTAAATCTGAAAGTCACTTGACAAGCTGTTCACAGTCAATAGTAAACTCATGTACCCAAGGGCATAACTTCAGGTTGAGCATTGGGGTGTGGTCTTCACCCATTTAAGGGGATCCAGGTGGGTTGTAGTTACAGGTTTTGATTATTGAGGGGGTTACAACTCCGCATCTCCCATATTTTACATCCATACATGTACCAACCTTGTGGCCCTTGAGAACTGGAGTATAAATTGTGCAAATATATTGTACGTCCGATTGGGGTGACCCCAAAATGTTTTGTTGGTTTTGATTTGTTCTGAAATCAATGTGTCTGTTAAAACTGCGGTGCTAGCATTTCAGCTAACATCTGAATGTGCATGAGGTGTTGCTGGTCATCACTCTCAGGCCTTGATAATAGGTCTAAGTATTTGATAATGTACGTGACAGACTGCCTGTACCTCGAATATCTGCATTAATAAATGCCGTTATTGACTGTGTGCCTCTCGCTTCACTTTAGACTGATCTTTTCAAATCGCTGGGAAAATAACATCTAGCCTTTATTATAAGCATCGATAACTCTAAAACTAAATAAATTTACAGATTAAGAAAGTACATACTGTAATCGCCGAAAATAATTATTATTACTTAAGTTATGAGTTATTTATTCAGTAGTTTCGAGTTACGTTAAAATCTTCCCATTGGCGAAAGTTCGCAACCTTACTGTCCAATAGAATCTCGCGATATGATGAGGTCACGTTAGCGGGAGGTCCAAAAAGGAAAAAAAAACTGAGCGTGAACTGGTAGTTGACTGTTACTTATTGTTGGTTTACAGTAAATAACAGCAAAAAGTATTTTATATTTACAGGGTCGGATTGTATGCAGGAGTTACATTCGGTACAAGGTTTGCTATACTCTTGATTTGCGAGCAAATACTTTGTCAGTCTGGGATGTGTAACGGTAAACATAGCAGTCAGCGGCTAATTAGTTAAGGAAAACCCAGGTAACCCGAGTGTGCCTCGCGGCAGGCTACCCAGGCTAACCAGACACCGGGCTGGTCATTACCAGGAGTTTTCAGGGTTTGCTCCCGTGGCGCGTTGGGGTATAACCCGCCCGGCCAGCCATGGCCGTAGTCTCCTTCATGGTCCTCTTGGAGGACGACGCCTTGGAGGTGGGCTACAGCAATGGCTCCCGTTTGCAGCTGTCCCCGTGCGGCTCCGAGTTCGTGCTGGAGGAAAGGCCGCCGGCCTCGGCGCACCCATTGCAGACGCCTCGCAGGCTCCGCCGGAGGACGCGCTTTGTTACCAGCGCTCACAAAGTACGTTTAGCCGCAACCTGTCAGCACTGTAAGGGCCGCTGAAGTAGGGGGTATCATTTAGGGGTGTTAGTACGTGTGTCGGTAATGCAGCTAATTTAGTTAGTCGTGCAATACAGCTCTGGAAAAAATTGAGACAACCCCACTTATCAAAAATAATTGCATTGTTAAATCCTGGTTTAATCCTGGTTTTGCTGGCAGAAAATGCGAAACAGAAGACCAAAAAAACCAACCAGGTAAAGGGCGAAAGCGACTGTTTAATGCCAGAGATGACGTCAACTTATCTGACTGTTTCTCATGAATCGTAGGATGACATCAAGTGACCTTCAAAAGGAATGGGAAACATTAAGATTTAGGTGTGATGTGCATCATCAATGAGCAACAGAGAAACACCAGGCTGCAGTTTGCAAAACAAAAAAACATTCACAGACACATTCCTGTAAATTGAGAAATGAGTGGAACAAAAAACTGTGCTGTGGTCTTTTATTTTTTCCAGGGCTGCCTCTTCCACTTTAACCTGAATCCGATATTTGATTTCTATATTTAGATGACAAATGTGAAATAATGCCTACAGAAGAGCAGATGAAACTGTGTTAAACTTGTTTTCAGGAATTGTTGGTGCAAGCTCTGGATTTCAGGAACAGGTTTGCCACGCGTCCGTACCTACCAGAGGAGCTTCTTCCCATGGAGCAAAAAAAGGTAGTTGCCTTTCTGAGTTTCTCAGGGTACCGTACTATCAAATACTGGATGCTCACATTTTTTTCCCCCAATTTTTCAAAATTGAAATGCTGCACTTACTGTAGACACAAGTCTAAGAGCCACAGAGCCGCCTACTGCTGTTCACGTGTAGGATGAGCACTATTGCAGTGATGTTTAGTACATTCAGGCCACGTATTCCCTTCTACTGCAGTATTTGCACTTCTTTCCATTTTTATGTTTATTGCGGAATTGTCATAATAACCCACAAGATTATTTGGCTAAGCTATCACCCTCTAGTATATGTCGATTGAGATCATTATGTACGTCTCATTGAAAAATCACTTTCTGTATTTCAAAGCTCTCCTTCACTGACATCTCAGAAGTGGAATGGCCATCATTTTCAGAATCCTCTCCCTGTGACAGAAGTCTCGGCCCCAGCCGGGAGTCTGTAATCTCCTCGCTGGATGGGAATGCGCGGCTGCAGCTGTCGCCTTGGGGGGAGGAGTTTTCTGTGGTGTTCCTCTGCAGGGTTAGTCAGGATGAGCCTCAGAAGGGCAGCGGTGACTGTCCAGGTAGCCGTCCAGCCAGCCAGTGTGGCAAGAAGAAGGGGAAGTGTAGGGAAAGCCTGTCAGACCTCCGTAAGAGAGCACCCAGAGTG
The DNA here is from genome assembly GCA_026781145.1 of Hippopotamyrus pictus. Taxonomy (NCBI): domain Eukaryota; kingdom Metazoa; phylum Chordata; class Actinopteri; order Osteoglossiformes; family Mormyridae; genus Hippopotamyrus; species Hippopotamyrus pictus. The sequence continues at coordinate 5,261,714 of JAODLC010000044.1, forward strand.
AGCGGGGAGCGGGGTGAAGCCCTGCCTGGGTCTCAGGGCCGTCCCAGCAGCCCCCCCACAGAGCCCCCCAGGACGTATCTCTGCACCTGGGTGACACAGCAGCACTCCTGCTCGTTCCCGCCGCCGTTGTGGCGCCACCCGCTGTCCGTTGCCATCCAGCTCCGGACTGCCACGATGGGGGAGGAGCCGCCGTGTGGAGAAGCCACGTCAGGAATGGAGAAGGGCAGCCTTCCCCAGGCCCTGCCTCTGCGATGCTTCTCTCCACACCAGCACAGGTCTGCAGGCTTTTTAGCTCACTGCTGATGCAAATTAAGCGGGAAATTCTGCAGTAGCAATAGAAGTAGCAGATTCTGAGAGCATGTATCTGTGTCTGTATGCTATAATGGCTATTGCATCATATTCGCTGGTGGTAGCATAAAATCTCTACCTGGCGCTCAAGTCCCACATGTCCCTGGCAAGGTGGTGGTGCAGGGACTCTGTAGGAGCACAGGAGGCGCTAGAGTGTGGTCCACATGACAAGCTGCTGAAGGTTATGTGGATCCATGGTGTGCTCTATCGGTGAGTGGTATGGCTGTGGACGTCGCATGGAATGGTGTCCATTACTTGTGCCGTCGCTGATATTACATCATATGGCCCTCTGCAGGGTCACTAACTCGGCAGTGACCATGATAGAGGTCTTTCCTGGTGACGGTTCAGTCATCCGCTCTAGCTCCACCCTGCCGGAATACTTCACCCATCACACCGTCGGACGCGAAGGCCAGGTCTGTCCCAGGGGGCCGCTAAAATGATTCCAGTAGTCAGTATTTGAAATTTAATGTGAATCAGTTGGTTACAGCTCAATCCTGTAAATGCTGACAGATTTACTGACTGTTGCACCCAAATATAGTGAAATTTATGGTACTTTTTAAGAACGGCTTGATGAGAAGAATCCCTGAGATGTTCGCAGATGATTTCCTCTGCATGGTATCATTTTTAAAAAATATTTTAAAACGTATGGGGAATAACAAGTTTTAAGTAAAGAGAAGTCCCCAGTTAATTTTATGGTTTTTTTGCCACCGATGTGTATCTTTTAACTGCCACACAACTGCTCCGCCCTGTGGATTGTAGTCAATTCTGTTGAGGAAGCAGCAGGAAATTGGCCTGTGGTCTGGTGAAGCTCAGAGGGTCAGTCCGTGTTCCTTCCTTCAGGCCGCGGAGAAGACGTACCTCCTGAGCAGCCTCCCGCCTGACATTCCCGGGCAGCTGTACTCGATAAGGTCGCTGGTGGCTCGTGCAGGAAGGTGAGCTGCTTGGTGACTTTAAATCATAAAGAGAAGCTCGTCACCCCAGGGCCTGGATATGGTTTATTTCCCTCGCTTAGTGTGTACAGTATCTGACACTGGCTGAAAGTTGTGGCACGTGGCTCTGCATATTAGGAGTCTGTGGCAGTGTCCGGACAGTTGCCAGTTCGAATTCTGTTGACCAGAAGACAGCTGACCCTGTGCTCTTACCCCAAACACCATTCTCACTTGTGTGTTTGTGTCTGTTCTGTTAAGTTGGTGGGTCTGCCCTCTTTTCCTTTGCACGGAAGTCTCTGGATGAACAACAAAAATGAATATCTATTAAAAAAATAAATAAATAGATGGCCGCTTGACCTACTGTACTGAGTGTATATTCTGTTGGTGAAACACGGGTTTTGTGCAGGATTATGAAGTGCTACAACGAGGCCAAGTTCTCCCTGAAACTTCCCCCGTCCCACTGCTGCTGGCAGCAGGTGAGAGCCAAGTCTGTCCACCTTTTAACCTTTTATACATCTGATTACTTCTCTAAAGCTAATTTGAGGTTTAGTGCCTTGGTTAAGGGACATACCAGAAGGACCCTTTTTGGGACTAGAACCACTAATAGAAACTATTTCTTTCATTTACTAGTTTTATTATAGCTGTATATTTTTGTCAATTGAAAGCAAAAGTCAATTACCTGATTTTCATAGTTTTAGGGTTTTGCTATGATGTAATTGTGAGGGCCGGGGTGCCATTCTGAGATCTATCCAGTGCATAAACACTGACTAAATGTACATATGCTCATCTTCTTTGACACTTTCTCTTCGGACTCTCCGATAATCGTTACGCATGCGTGTGTCTGTAAGAACTAGAACAGATTCAGTTCTTGTCCATCTGCAGGAGAGCAGCCGTTCAGAAGCGTCTGTAGTGACCCTGGACCCTCGTGCTCTCGGTCTTGGACGTCCAGGCCGTCAGGGACCGTTTCGGTCCCATCTGTCAGATCTGTCAGAGCAGAGCTGGTAAGACGGCAGTTTTGCGTAACACCCTTCTGTGTCATTGTTGCTCATCCCATGTTTTGATAATGTCCTCATGCTCTGCGGTCTGCAAGTTCTGTTGTTAAAATCCCACAAAATCCACACCCATTCCCTGTGATATGGCTGCAGATATGTTGTTTTATGTTGCATGAGTATTAAAATGTTTGCCTTTTCTGTTGCAGGTCTGCAGAGGCAGAACTGGTGAAGATCAGAAGGTTTAATTGTATCCCTTCAGTTTTATTTCTGATGGCAGGGGGCGGGGGGGGTGGGTTGGGATCTGCTGTGTGGATACAGCAGATGAAGCAGCGTTCCTCTTTAACCCGGAACCTTCAGACTTGCTGGATCTCAGCGGGCTTCTGAGGTCCACTGGCGTCTCATCCGGGTCTGGAGGGCTGGGCAACAGTCAGCCGGAGTTCCTCGGCATCTCCGCCATGACCCACGAGGAGATGAGTAAGAAGAGCGTCACAGCGTCTCTGCGGCACACCTCAGACACCATCCGCGACATTGAGGCTTTTCTGTCAGGTGGTGTGACGCGTCAAGGCGCAGTGTGAAGGGGGTTGGCCTCCCGCTGCCCTGACAGCCAGCAGCGCCCCTGTCCATTGGCGGTTTATTTGTTTATTTATTTCCCAACCATGTGACTCACCACCGGATGAAAGTAAGGAGTGAAACCTATACTTTGATAGGTATTTCATTACTTAATACCAGTCAGCAACACCTTCAGAAATATTCACATGGCAAGATTTCTGTTCTTTTTCTCAGTTTTCTGCCTAACTCGACAATTTCCTGGTGCATATGTATATACAGTACCAGCACATTTATGGGCTATATTGTACAGCATCCTGTGTGAAAGTCTATTATAAGTGGTTTCGCTGCTAGCGTGAACTTCCCCATTAGAAGCGAACGAGCGAAAGGCTATAGAATAAAATCTTCTCAAAAGAGTAAGTGTGTCATTTCTTTTTATCTCTGATAAAATACCAAAAGCAGTGTGATCTGTGTTAAAATGTCCATACGGTGTTTTCTACTGTTGGAACTTGTTTTAAGTAACTGTTTTTTATAAGTATTTTGTTTTTTATCTGGTATTTTTGTCCGGACAAGGTTTGTTCTTTATGCATTCAAATGGAAAACATTTCTCTTAAAATGCTTCACATTCTTGAATTGGTATGACTACAAATGTGTATCGAAGACCCTTTTAAATGACTCAAAAGGAACATACCTTCCATTCACAGGTTTTAAAAAAATCAAAAGTAAATTAAAGATTTATTTACATTTGCAAAACCTTCCTCTGACATGAATTGACTGGTGTGAGAAACCTGGTGGGGATGCATTGATCTAAAATACCCTGAAATGTTTACCAGCATCGTACCGTTTAAACTCCTTTTTTAAAATGGTTTACTTCTCATGTGTTTAGTGCTTGACCAGTTCCGTTTACCAGCTCTCATTGTACCGTTGTGATAATCTGATGTTTGACTCCCAGCTCCTCGTTATTCTTACGGCTCCAATAGTTCCCTTCGGGTGCTGTTCCTCTCTGGGCGGCGGCTTTTCAGACCGCGGTCACACGAGCCTCTAGCTCGCGCAGAAGAGCCACGGCGGATCTGAGACGGCCATGGCGCACGTCAGCTCGGTTCTGGCCCGCCGAGCGGCCCTGGAGGGCGCCCTGAGTGGGAAGTCTGGGAACACTCCAGAGCCCCCCAGGCCTGCCTTTAAGGCTAAGCTTTCGGAGTCCCAAAGCAGCGGTGGCCCCCCCAGGACGCCGCCACCGTTCACCAAGCCGCCCATGCCTAAATCCTCCCTGGGTGGGGACAGACCGACCCCCGCGGTCTCGTCTGTTCTTCCGAAGCCCTACCAGGCCCCGGAATGGCCAAAAAACCAGAACAGCCTTACGGGATCCCCCAAACCCATCCGACGGCCCGCCGTCAGCCCTTTCGCAGCGCCGGAGCCTGAGAAACAGGCAGAAATGCCCCTGAGGACGAAGAGCAACATCGATGGCGGCAACAAGTTCAGCAACATATCACCCGTGAGCCCCCCGCTGCCAGTGTCCTCTAAGCCATCGCTGAACCCACCTACCACAAAATCCAGCCTACACCCAGACTCCCAGGCCCAGGAAGGAGATCCCTCCACCCCCAGGAAAAAAACCCTGCCAAATATTTTCAGTCTGGGGAACGCACCCCCGAAGCCAAACAGGCCCCCCAAGGTCAACCTGGCGATGTTTACAGGGGACAGAGGGTGCGTGAAAAATGGTAAGTCATCCTCTGCTGTGACCACAAGCTAATGTAGGTGTGTTGTTGTCTCTTTGGCACACAACACACAACACATTAATGTTTAAGGCCTGATACTAATCTGGTTATCAAATTGTGGGCGTCAATAAACCACCACATTGTACCGAAGCGCTGGCATCTGGTCACATGCTTATGCCCGTCATCTAAAGCCCTGGTCATTATTTCACATGTGATATTGTGCAGGCATACTATTTTGTTGCTCAGTATAAATGCATTTTGGATGAACAGTAAGACCAACCTACATTTTCTATAAGGAAAAAATGAAGTTATGTGACATTTTGTTGTGGTTGAGGGTTTGAATCTCTCGTTTGCATCATCGCCCAATGTCACATGGCTTTCTTCCTGCAGTCCAAAGACATGGAGCTAGGCTCACTCGTGTCTCTAAATTGCTCATGGTGTATGCGTGTGTGTGTTATGTATATGTTACATTGTGGGGATTAAAAACCTGTCATTTTGATGTTGTGGGGACCATTTTTTCGGAAGGGGAACCGCAAATCCCAAAAGTCTTGTATTTTGTTTGGTTACTTATGGTTAAGGTTAGCGCTAGGTAGGGGTTATAACGTTGTAATTTCGGTGATTAGGGTTTTTCCCATAGAAATTAATACAGATGTGTGTGAGTGCACGTGTGCATGTTCGTGCTTTGTGAAGGATGGGAATCCCATCCAGGGTGTCCCCCAGCCTTGTTCCTTTGACAGTGTTAGAGATAATGGCTTGACAAGCTAAGAACTTTAATTATAGAGCGGACTGACCTCTAAAAGCTACACCGGAATAATTGGCCTGGCCCACAGCAGCAGAAGAATGTGCTTCCCCTTCAGATTGGCTACTTCCTTTTTTGGTTTCTCGTTTCAAAGCGATGTGTGACCACGTGGACAGTTTGACTAAAACACACAGCATGCTTCTGAGCCAGTGACTATGGGAGACGCTGGAACTGTGGGATGGAAGCAGAAATGCAGTCAAGGTGAAATTGTTTGCTGCTGCTTTATTTTCTGAAATAGACCCCAAACAGAAGATGGGGGGAGCTTCCTGCAGCCAGCCAGCGGCGCCCCCTCCTGCCCCGAGCCTTTCCCTGCAAGCCCCAGTGGCTAAGTAAGTGCTGGAGGTCATTTACCGGACCCGGGCCTGGCCTTTACTACAGAGCTATGTGTTATTCCTCACACACACACACAAAGATCACAGCCTCCACCCCCACCCATTGACTCTTCTGGCTAAGCTTCTTACAGGAAGTCACACAGTCAAATATACAGTAAATAAGTACTTTGTGGAAAAAAAAAAAAAAAAAATGACCATCTGTGCAAAACTGCAGAAACATCATACAGGCTGTCAGAGAACATAGAGCGTCGACAGAGCGGCTCTTCTGTAGTCCAGAATAAAAAGAATTACAAAAGAGTGCTGAGGAGCAGAAGAATACCAGATCTACATCAGAGTTATGCATTTTATGCCTGCTGGTACAGGAGCTAAACACTAAACAAGTGGACAACAATTAGGAAATGCAGGCATGTGTGTTGTGACGGATGTTGAATCACACCTGAGGTGTGACGAAGCCATGGTGGATTGAAAAGAATCCCATTGTTAGATGGCTGCGGGTTTGCTACCCTGACCCCCTGCTTCTGCTTCCTCTCTGTCTTTGGCACCCAGAGCTCAGCCTGAACTGGAGGAGGAGAGCTACGATGACGTCGGACTCTCAGGCGCCCCGCCGCCGCCCCCTGGAGGTGAATCTTTTCAGTGCGCTCACGTGGACGGGAAGTTTTTTGTGTTTCATGGGAGTCCGACTGAAATGAGGTGGCATGACTACATTTAGAAGATAAGAGTCTGTGTGGATTAAAAGGCTAAAAATTGTGGTGCCGGATGTGGGGCAGTAGCTGATGTGATGCTTCTGCCACGTGGAAGGTGCCTTTATCAACGACACAAGTTTGACCTTTTTGTTTATAAGTTCGGCTCCGTAATCGCCACAGCACCTGATCTCCAGGACTGTAGTGCACATTAATCTACACAGGTACATTTATATTAAGATACTGAAGGAGCACTCAACTCGCTTCTCTTCCTGATCATGTGACTGTTATTCTGTGCCAGCTGAGTAACCCACTTTATGAGAGAGCTGTCAAACCTGAGCTTTTTGCCCTTTGGTTGTTCTTTTGCTGTGGGTTAATGCCTCATGGTTAATTGGAGCTGTGTTCAGTTTTCTTTTTCTCCATGCCGGAGGGCAGCTCTCACCCTTTCTCATGTCATTCTCTTGCAGGGCATCCCAGTAAGAAGCCAGAGGTACCGTTAACAATCTGGAGATGTGCACCAGAACAGCCATGTTGAGAGGCTTTAGAACTGAAATTGTAACACACGCAACCGAATGCACCTCCCTTATTTAAGATGCAAATGTTTGTATGTTCAGTTTTGCATCATGTATTGATATCACAACTAATTGCAGCGATCCATAGGAGATGCCAGCCTGGTGTTTGTGTGACTGACCTTCCTGATAGCCCCCCCCGGTCAATTCCATCAGGCTATGGGACAGATGCTACTGCAGTGGCATCCCAGGGCAGGGAGAGTCAGATATTAGCAGTCAGGTTCCCATTTAGGGCTGATTTAAACTTCTGTTTCACATTACATTAATATTAAGTGTCGCATTTATTGTCTTCCCATCCTGCGACACATTCAATGTTTGAATCATGCAGGAAAAAAAGCAAACATTTAACGAAGTATTAATTTGCCGCGTCCTGGTCATACTTGTGCTGCTTCAGACTTCCTGTAGACAAATTTGGAAAAATGTTGATCCCCTACAGTCGCTTTTTAAGCATTTTCCCTTTTAAAGTTAGTGTCTGTACTACTGTTTATTTTTTTTAGTCGTAATGCACGACTCAGCTTAATGGAAGTAAGTGAAATTGGTGCTGTTATCCTGAGAGTTTTGTAGACCTGTTGATGCGATGCTTAGGGTGGGTTATTTAATGCTAGATATAAATAGCTCTTCAGTTTCAGTCAGCGATGTTAAGTACACCAGGGGTGTACGCTTTCATTACCCCCATTCAGAAAGAAAAAAAAATGCTGTGAAGCAGACCAATCACAATTGTAGTGGTCTGCGGCGCTGCTCTGGGTAGGTTCATGTCAGGCTAAGGCGTAGGCTAAGGCGTAGGCTAAGGCGTAGGCTAAGGCGTAGGCTAAGGCGTAGACTCCACTGCTACGCCGCACTTACGCCGTTGTTTAACTCAACCTTAAGATGAAGCCTCCGTCAGGCTTCTGACTGCTACAGGCCTCAGCCCCCTCCCCGAATTATGCTGAGTCACAGCCCCTTGAGAACAAAGTGGCTGATGGGACTTTCTCCTCAACAGAAGTGCCCCCACACTATGATCCTACGATGGCACCCTGCCTGTCGTTCCAAGCATGTGTGTGAGCTAACAGTCAATCGCACACACCTGCCAAAGTTAAACGCTTTCCCCGTTCTGCTTCTAACAGGATGAGGGTGACGAAGAGATGTATGAAGATATCGAAGAATTAAGGTGAGAGCTTTATTTTGACTCCCCACAGAGTCTGTGTTCACAGAATGTGAGCTATTTTCATGTGGCGACTATTTGTACCTATAGATGCACAATGGGCTCCCCAGTCAACACTCACTGAGCTCAACTAACAACATAGTGAATGGCACAGTGATGGCAAAGCTGATCCCATATTCATATTTAGCGGTCATAACTGAAAGATGGAACACTTAACTCGTGATTCGAGTTACACACTACAAACAAATCACTTGTATACAGTTGTACGCCACTCACTACGATTAAATCACCCTGACGTCTAAAAAGTGAGAATATTATTGGAAAGACTGGATTTAACAATATAGGATGGCGAATTCGGAGGAAAGCAAGGAAACACGTACAGCTCTGTAACTGTGGAAGATCCTGTTATGGTCGGTGGATCTGGGACCCCATCGGAGTTTGTGGTTCAGGCAGCCAGGATCCGTGTTTTCACCATCTGAATGGCATCAGATTGCCTCCGTGGACCCGCCCGCATTTCTACGCTACGCATCGATACTAATACCATAAAATAATGACGAGGTCCTGTATTTCTATGGCCATAGCAAATCCTGCAAGACGCCAAAAGACTCCAAGGAAATGAGAGAGCAGGAAAAGAAGCATGAAAAGGATAAAAAGAAAAGAATAGAGCAGGAACGAAAAGAGCAGAAGGAACGAGAGAAGAAAGAGCAGGAAGTCAGGAAGAAGTTCAAGGTACATTTTTCACTCTTAATGGCTTGTGAGAAGGTACTCAAGCCTCTCTTGTAGACATGCTGTCATCTCCATGGTTATTTCAGCTGCCGGTTTCACATGAGTTAATGAACCTCTTTCCTATGCCAACATGTTTTCCTGCACATAGATAACAGGACCGATCCAGGTTATCCACACGGCAAGAGCCCGCAAGGATTGCAAAGGGGGCAAGAGCGACCTTTCTCTAAAAGAAGGACAGACCGTCGAGATCGTGCGCATCTCTGACAATCCAGATGGCCGCTGGCTGGCGCGGACGCACGAGGGCTCTTGTGAGTGAACGAGTATTTGTGAACCGAGTCACCTGCCAGGACCTATTTTATGCAGATGGACACATTTGTTTACAATAAGAGACCTTTTGTTTGAAAATTCCCCTGCTGAAATCCCATCTTTTCAGTTCCCTGTTTTTCACCTCTGAAACTAGTCCCATGTTTATTGCAGACGGCTACGTCAAGACCACAGCGGTGGAGGTAGAAGGCGCGTCTCAAGCACAAACAGGGTGGGAACTGAACCTCATAACGGCACTTCTTTGTTGCTCATACCGAATCCTTTTACATATATGCCATTATAGAGAAATGAAATTTAGTCCATTTAGTAACTACTGTTATTTACTCGTACAATACCAGCCAAAAGTACCCATAGAAAGGTTTATTAGTACTGTTCTCTACATTTTTAAATAATTATGAAAACTATAAAGTAACATATGGTAGTATTTGTTTGTGGTGGGGGGCAGCTCTACAGGTTAGGACTCAGACGATTGCCAGTTTAAATCCCAGGCTGGGTAGAATCATACGACCACTGGGCCCTTAACCCCAATTATTCCAGGTCATGTCAGGTTTATGCCAGGTCATGTGATGCGACACTGTCACTCTCCTTTGTAGGCACCTTGGTGTGTCCAGTCTTTTGACTGGTACTGTAAGATTGATGTCTGATTGGCCCAGTTAGGCTGGGAATATTGGAATGAAGGATTTGGAATGGCTTATTGGAATTGTAATTAGGGTTCGGGATGAAAACTAGCACACACGGGGTCCTTGAGGGATTGTGTGTGAAGCCCTTCTTTACGTAGCCTGTCTTTGGCAGAGGTGACACGGATTCACTTGTGCTGGTTAGTTTGGGGGTGGCATGCAGAGGTGTTGGGGCGGGGGGAGGGGGGCGCGTGGATGCCCTGGCAGATTCAGGGCGCCCAGCAATCTAATGTTGGGGCCCGGGCAGGGGGGGCAGAATTTCTAGCTATGCCCCTGAAGGCACTTGGCTCATATTGCTAGGCTAAAGGGTTCGAATCCCACCTCGGGGGTGTGTGGCGTTTACATGATCTGCCTCTGTCTTGTCTGGTTGCTCCTGTGTCCTGCTGCATACCAAGACAAACCTGTAGTGTTTGATCGAGTGTGTGTCTACTGTATATGCCCTGCGATAGCCTGGCTCCCTACCAAGAGAACACCCCTCACTTGTGCTGTATACTGACCCAGGCTCTATAACCTTGAGCAGGATAAAGTATTGGAAGATTTGAATGAGTAGATGGTGGGATTTTTGCATATTGCTCAGATGGTGGGTACTTTTTAGGATTTGTTAATGGTATATCAATGGTGTGGTGGGTGGCTTTGACCAACAGGCAGACCAAAATTAAATTATGGTTATTTAAAGTGCAAACAGAATTTCTTATGTTTTTGTAATCTCATCTTGGCACAATTTGTTTGCCTCAATACTAAGCCCAGCCATATTTTTTGCCTTTAGGAGGAATAACAGTGAAGGTAAGCTTTCCATAATATTTTGATAACGAACAGTTCAAAAACAGTAAGAAATGCAGCACTTTGTTTTTCGGATAAGCACTCGGGTAAATGCGAAGTGGAATTTAAGATGCCGCCTTACGGTCAGTCGGACAGCTGGGCGGTCAAGGCAGAAAGTTTGAAAACTCTCTTTCAGAGTTTCCTCCCCCTCTGGAAGAGGACGAGATCTACAATGACGTGGACGACGGGGACCTTAACTTGTGAGTGCTCCGGGGTGGCAGCTAATTTGGGTAATGGGAGTAAATCGCAGTCTTTATAAAATCTGAAGTCTGAGCCAGCGGTGTGAGGTGACAGACTTACCTACTGAGCCACTGTGATGCTTGTTACTATTGCGAGCTGTAAGTGTTATTAATAAGATCGATACTGCTGACATTAACATTGGCTTTTGTAGATGTACATTAGAACACTAATATTAATGTGATTCATGAAAATACAACTGAGATTGTTGTATAGAATAGAATGTATTTTTTTGTACAGATAAATACAGCAAATAAATTAATATTTGCGTATACCATCTTACGGATGGATGGATAGATGGATGATACTTATTACATAACTAGTTTTGCTGTTATCCTGAGAGTTTTGTAGACCTGTTGCTCTGATGCCTAAGGTGGGTTATTTAATGCTAGATGTAATAGCGCTTCAGTTTCAGTCAGCGATGTTAAGTACACCAGGGGTGTACGCTTTCATCTCTCCCATGTCATGTTTTTATTTTTTTTCAGACCCCCCCCTCCTAATCTGGATGAAAGTAATGGTAGGACGATGTTCAATAAAAATATTTTTTTCAGATTAATTTTCTGTATGTAATGTTAATAAGGAGACTGTGATCACCTTGTCTGGATGGTTTCTGCTCTTCAGAGGGGCTGGGGGCAGCCAGTGGGGATGAGGTGTACGATGATGTCGACAGCTCCGCCTTCCCCCCACCCCCTCCCATGAACAGGTAGCCCAAACTTACACGCTGTGTCATTCACAATGGCCGTGTAACCAGCCGTGTTTCCCTTAAAGTTTACAGCAAATTCTAAGCAAATATTCTAAAGTATTTAAAATAATCATTTTAACTTCAATCTATAAATTAGAAAATTCTGTTCCCATTGCAGTTTTGCAAATTTCTTTTTCAGCTTGTTTGAAAAAAAAAAAAACACCTCAAGCATTTTTTTAATGATAATTGAGGGTTTTTTTCTCTCTAAAGTTGAGTGCGTCCATTAATGGCTCTTCAGTCTGTGTCTTATGAATGTGCAGAAGCTAAATCAGTGGAAACACCATTGCTAATGTGTGATTGACCTACATTGCATCCATCTAAGGTTTTTATCACCCTCAGTCTACCACAGTTGAAGTCCAAGGGAAAATTGGAAGAGAAGGACCCCAAAAAGCAGAAGAAATTTGAGAAAGAGGAGAAGGATTTCAGGAAGAAATTTAAAGTGAGACTGTTGTTTCTTCATTATTATTAGAACGCGCTTCTAGTTCTATATCTGATTCTGGATGGCTGCAGTAACACAGGTTTTGTCTGACCGCACAGTAGTTCACCTCTGACAAATATTGCTGTTTCAGTACCATTATTTCGCCTGTTTGTTTAAATTAAATTCGACAGCCTTCTCGGATTCAAACTCTGCTCATAATGATCCGCTAGGCTACCGGACACATTCTAATTACAGTTTTCTCTTCCCTTTGATTGGCGACAGTACACTGGGGAGATTACCGTGATGCACCAGGTAACTGTTGTTCCTGTGCTGACAAGTAAGAAATGGGGGAATAAGGACCTCCCACTGAAGCCTGGCGAGATAATTGATGTCATCACAAAGCCTGTGGATAACAAGCTGATTGGTCGAAATCAGGATGGGAAGTGTAAGTGGTCATGTGACATCATGTATGTCTATCCTTATCACTTCATTTATCACAAAAAAATATTTGAAATGCATTCATTTGAATTACACTAATTCACTCACTGCAAAATTAAAGCAAAACATTACATGCGTAAGCTGTTATAAATACAAGTTACAAAATTTTCAGCTCATTGATATGGCTTATCTTTTTTTGTAGTTGGTTATGTCTCAACTTACAACATTGTGCAAGGGTGAGTAATGGCTAAAAACAATACATTATTCTGTTGCCTTGGGGCCTAATCTCACAAAAAGGTGATGGAAATATTGTAAAAATGTAAAACGTAGTCTTTATGGACTAAACCTTAGAAGGTTCACATGCCTATTTTGTTGCGAGGAAAACATGTAATCACAATGAGACTGAAGTACAAATTGCATGCTTGAGAATTCTCATGAAGGGAAAAGATCAATATTTTTATGAGAATTTCTGTTGGTTTCCAACAGGGACACTGACGTTTACGATGACGTAGGTGAAGGTATGATGCTTAAGTATATTTTTATATGCAAGCCCTTGATCAGCCAGTTGTATATCTATGTATATATTTAACTTACACCTCTAACTAGAGGTACAGATTAATTTTATACAGCTGCATGTCCCACTGAAATAATTCAGATTAAGTACCTTTTATGGCAAAATGCAGGCTGAGGCTTGAACTGGTGAACTTTGGGTGACAGTTCATTGTTAGCCTGCCCACGTTGGCCGCAATATAATTAATAAACTACCAAAGGGAAATTTAGATGTATACTGGCAATAAATGGACCAGAATGTAATTTAAGAACCAAAGTGGCACCATGTCAAGCTCAGTTTCACCTGCAGCAGAGTGGAAGGTGGACTTCATGCAGCCCAGCAGAAGCATTTGGCAGTTTGTAGATGCGACGACAGGTGCAGCTTCACCCCACTTGCAGGACGTGTGCATATGCGACTCCTTACTATCTACTTTTCATGTCTTGCAGGCTGCATCTATGACAATGACTGAGAAGGAGCCACAGAGTTTTACCACTGTTCCCTAGTGTGGTGGCTGTTTGTTTGTGTGGTGTGTGGTGTCTCAAAATAATTTACTGTGCATGAATGCAAGAGAATTATGGAGCATGACAATATAACTGAAAGTCTCCGAACAAGCGTGTTCTACAAAAACAAAACGAAAAAAAATGATCGGGGGATGGGATTTCTGCTTAATATTTGAAGTCCATGGTGTTGGACAGAGAGTAAAAGTCAGTACTGGCCAGCTATTTTTAGCTGTATGGCATATCTTATGCCCTGATACAAATGTTGTGGGAGTGAAAATGTTCTTTTCTTGCTAAATAATTTGGCATTCAGTATTTCTTTCATCCCTTTATTCACCTGGACATCTTCACACCTGTGGTCTAGGCTGAGGGGCCTCTCCTGTGGTTTCAAACCACTCAACATTGTTTCTGATTGACCAAATTTATAATAAAGTCTCACTGTAACTCTATTTTTTTTCTGACTTTTGCTTTTTCTGTTATTTGCTTTTAATATGTTTAATAAAATGTCATATTTAAATGTTCCATCTATTGAGGCACTTTATTTTTAGCAAAGAACAAACAGGGCAATGTACCTCTTTTCTAAAATACTGTTTTCAATTCCACTGGTAGTGTGGCTTTTTAAAAATACCTCCTGCAAATATGAAACCAGCCGAATTACTGTTTCTATAATAGAAGAGTAATAGAACTGTTTTCAGTAAAGGGTCTTTTCAGTAAAGAACCTGAATAATGTGGGTAATATATAATAAACGGTAATATGTATACCTCTATTCAGCAAGTCGTCCGTACTGAAATGAGTTTTGCAGGACAACTGTTGTCCACTTGGTGATGCTATGGAACAAGCAGAAAAAGCCAAAAAAGGATAGATTCCACACAGTCTCTCCAATTCCAGACATCTCAGGTAAAATACAGAGATTTTACTACAAGACATTTACTACGAAAGGGGAACAATTTAAAATGAATCTAAAAAAGTAGGCAACACCTATGATCACAATTTAATTTGGCATACGATTTAACCCATACTGAAGTACAACTGAGAATGCAGGGTCAGCCTGTACTGGAGCAACTGGGGACTAAGGGCCTCCCTGAAGGACCCAGTGGGATTTTAATTAACTGAACCTTCTGATCACGGGTACGAAGTCCGCAATCGCAGAGGCCCACAGCTCCCCCTACCGAAACGTGTGTGAATTGGGTCTATACATCCAGCAAAAAACGTATGGACCCGCGTTCAAAATAAAACTCAATTTAATTGGTAGCGTGACATTTTTAAAATACTTCCTGCAAATATGAAACAAGCCGAATTACGTTTCCTATAATAGAAAAGTAATAAAGCTACTCTAATTCAAAACCCTATCACGTAGCACATAATTCTAGGACGACCACGTGAAAAGACGTGACAGTGAACCAGTCTGACACAGGGAAAAATTCTTTTGGTATTTTTTTGTGCACTCTAATGAATTCATAGTTCATTTTAAATTTGTTTCGAATAGCAATTCCTAATTGGATTTTCGTGTTAACTGCAGTGGAAGCACATTAGGAAAAATCCGTTTATTTTCCACTATATGCATTTTTCCAGTAAGCCTTTCTGCGGAGAGCATTTGTTAGATATAACAGAACTGTATAAGCTGACATTAAACTCAAAAGAAATACTGACGTTAATTGGCAACTGGTTTAGTTTTCTCACAAAATCAAACCCAAAAACTCTGAAATTGTGTTTCTCCGTCTCAAATATTGGATGCATGTTATGTATGTTTCTTTTTGTTTGCTATAGATTTTAAATAGCACACGAAATATGTCAGAAGATTAATTTCGACTACATCCCATTAATCTCTGCCACCAGCAGCAAAAACCTGCCAGCTGCGCACTACAACGATGAGGCTCTAAAAACACTACAGCTGCGAGAAAAGTGGTTTTTGAAACTCGCCGTGGTTGGGATTTGCCGGGTGCGGCCAGTCATTGGTTTAGTTGACCTGTCAGTTGCTACTACACTGGGTTGTCATTGGATGAAGTAGGCGGTGATTGATAACACACTCAAATCCCCGCCCACCACAGGATTCAGAAGTCTCGCTTCCCTTACCTTTTTCTCTCTCGCGATACTTCCCGTTGTTTCCGGTGTTGCGAACATCCCTGTAAACATGGCGGGTAGCATCCGCGGCCGTCCGATCCGGAGTCTTCGGATGCGAGGTGAGCTGGGCTTGAGGCAGTCGCCGCAGGCGTTGGCTCCCCGCTGCCCGCCTCTTCAGGCGACCTCTGACATGTCTGGCGTCCCGGTTGTTGGCGTTTTTCGCTCTCACCGGCGATCCTTGTTTTTCTGTTTGGCAGGTCGGAATGACAGCGGAGAGGAAAACGTACCGCTCGACCTAAGCAGAGGTGAGGATGAGTGGGGAGGGGGGCGAATGTTGGGGAGGGGGGCTTGTTGTTGTTGTTGTTGGTGGTGGTCTTGTTGTTGTTTTGGGGTTGGATTAAAAATAAGTGAGCAGCATGCGGCTTCATGCTTACATCGATTTTATGCCACAACATCCCAGCACTGGGGCTTAAGCTGTAGCCCTGCTGACCGCCTTGGTTGTTTTGACTGGCCGGTTTACCAGCTCCGTTCACCCGGCTCACCTGCGCAGCCGCTGGGTTAACGTACCACAGACGGGCTGCGAGGCGAAACCCAGTCCGACGTTGCCGGTGGCCGCAGTGTGTGGCTGCTGATGCATGAGGCGCTTCGGCTGCTTCAGCCGTTTTTTGGTGGGTGGGCGGCGCTGGGGGACCACGGAGGACCGCGGGGCAGGGCTTGACCCGCTTCGGGCCACCGTGCATTCGTGACGACGGGTGGGGAATCATTTTGGGGTCGCAAGACCCCTTTCTCCAATGAGACTGCATCGTGTTTACTATTCTGTGCGGTTTTTAGCGTCTGTTTGAGCCCAAGCTGCCCGATGTGGCACCCCCGATCTGTCGGTCGTGCGTGAGGGGTTTTGGTTATCAAAATAAAAACGTGTCCACAATGGCTGACACAGCATTGCTAAAAATACCCCTCCCCTCCACCCCCGTTCATCTGCGGCAGGGATAAACACATTGACGGTGCCCGGGCGTGTTGCTTGTAAACATAGCCCTAGCGCTGGGAAATGCACTTGGGGGGGGGTGTTAGTTAAGAGCCAATCAGTTAACCTGGTAACGGTGTCATAATATTTACAAGTCACGACGGAGACACTAGGCGTCGGGTGTGATGCTGCGCTCTGTGGATCTCTGTTCTCCGGTTAATAACCCACCAGATGCGACATTTATTCTGTCCATCTTATAAATCTGTTCCTTGCAATCAGATTGCAGACGGCGAGTCGTACCTCCCCCCCCCACCTCCCCGAGGGTTTTCTTGTCGATTGCGACGAGCTTTAATCTTTACGATATGTTTTGCAGTTGCATTTCCAGCAGGCGTTTTCCGATAGACGCCCCCAACACTGTAATTCTCCTGCCTTTCCTGCTGATTTCTACCGGGGATCATTATAATTTGTCGTGAGCTTTGTATTCTTAAGGCAGTGCTCGAGTTATGTAACCAGTCCTGTGGTTCCAAGTTTCTTGAGAGGTAGACGGTCAGCGTCACCATAATCGTGTCAATGAAAAGGACATTAACGGCGTCTTTACAACATGTTCTGTAGGTTTATAACCGAGATGCTTTGTCTCGGTGTTTGCAAAAAGCAGTATATTTTGCTATTTCATAATGCATGGTCATCCTAAATACCTTTAGTCAAAATATGTTGGAAACTGTGATTGGTTGCTTGGCTTGGAAGTTGATTAAAAATATTTTCCCATCAATCAGATGACCGTCTGACTTTTATTTACTCAGTATAAAATGATTTCCGTACCAAGTAATGATCAGAGAGACTGGCCTGTCTCCCTTGCTCAAGGGTCCAAGGGTGACCCGATTTGTCTGCTGGCAATTTGACTTGAACATACAACCTTCTGGATATGTGCTCAAATACCTCTGACACACTTACTGTCAACCACGCAAGTAGTTATATCTCCCACCCTGCTTTTGCTTTTTTTTAGCACTTGCGTTATGTTTGTATTGAAATCAGAAGTACCTTTTCGTGAAATTCTATTTGTCTGAAGACCTGCCAGACCGCCTTTCAGTCTGGGGGGACAGTCTGTATGTGGCCTGTTCTCTTACATCTTACATAGGTCCATTATGTAACACTATGTTGTTGTAGACTGTAGCAGTGTCCCTGGTCCAGAGTGGCTCACTGCTGCTGGTGAGGTTAACGGGGGGGGGTTATGTGAAATAAACTCACAGCACCATGGCAACGCTGTGAAGGGGTGACCCGGTTAGTGACAGCCTCTCTGCCTCCCCCAGGCCCCCCGTCTCTCTTTATCCCATCCGAGTGAGTTTCTGGTTAAACCATACATTGGGGGGTGCTGGCGGCTTCCCCCCTGGTGACCGTGTGTCTGTGACCTTTACCGTTTCCCCTCCGGTCCCCAGATCCCTCGGACAACTTCCGCGAAATCTTGCAGAATGTGGCCAAGCAGCGAGGTGTCAGTAACATGCGGAAGCTGGGCCACCTCAACAATTTCATCAAGGTAGGTCTGCGCGCCTGTCTACGCGCCTGTCTGCGCGCCTGTCTACGCGCCTGTCTACGCGCCTGTCTACGCGCCTGTCTACGCGCCTGTCTGCGCGCCTGTCTGCGCGCCTGTCTGCGCGCCTGTCTGCGCGCCTGTCTCAGCGCCTGTCTGCG
>JAODLC010000044.1:5287487-5301720 GCA_026781145.1 Hippopotamyrus pictus
GTCTGCTCTGGAGCAACTCAGGAAGTCACAAAACATTTCTCTAACCATAACAGATGCCTATTCCTGGTGCTGGGGGGTATTGATTTTTAGTCAATCTGAGCTCTTCAGTAATTAGGGTGGTCTGGGATACTAATTATTTCACATCATTTAAGATATATGACAGAAATCAAGTCATTTTAAGACCTGCAGTATATTTGTCACACTAAATGAATAAACTGTTATAAACATTTGTCATAGTAACTGCAGTCTGTTCGATTTTAAGCTCATAAAATATTCCGTTTTATCTCACATTGTTAATTTCCCAAAGAGTACAAAAAACTGCCCTCGATTTAACTAATTATGAATTATTATTAATAATAATAATAAGAAGAAGAATTTAAGCCAAAGATATTTAGTAATTTTATATCCGTATTGTAATTACGCCTGGCAGCAAATTCATTTAAAATAAATAATAAATAATTTTTCAGCTACTGTGTTCAGTTGAACAAGGTTTTGATTACAATCTGAAGTATTGAACTTTTTGTTTAATTTCAATAGCGTTGTGCTTCTGTTGTCTGTGATTAGGAGGCTGGCTGGCCTGAAACGGGACTCATTACCGGTCTGCTAACCTCATTCCTGCCCCTTCTCTCCGCAGACCGGACCTGATGGACAACTACCTTGCCTTGGTTCTGTCTGCCTTCATCAGCAGCGGACTCCTGGAGGTACTGACCGTGTGTCTCATGATGAACAATAGCTGAAAGTAAAATAGTGACCTCTTCTATTTTACCAGTGTGCACAGATGCTTGGTTTTACATGGTTTTGGGGGAAAATCTGGGGATTTAATAATAAAAGCGTTTTTTTTTATGTAGTTATTAATTTTTCAAATGAAAAACTTATTAGAGGCGTTTGCTGCAGCTCAGCCTTGAGATTTATGCTCAAACTGAAATGCTTCTCCCCCACCCAGGGCCTGGTGGAGGTCATCACCAGCAGTGATGATCACATCTCCGTGCGGGCCACCATTCTCCTGGGGCAGCTTCTGCACATGGTACTGCTGTCTGCTCCCCGAGCTCCTATGTGGTTGTGTTTCGTGGTCGCGATTCCTGCTGCTTGTGGTGGGGTTATATCCTGGGGGCGACTATCGCGTGAACTTCCCCCTGACTGCCTCTCTCTCTCTCTCTTTCTCTCCCCCTCTCTCTCTCTCAGGCCAACACCATCCTCCCTCACTCTCACAGCCACCATCTGCACTGTCTGCCCACCCTCACGAACATGGCAGCCTCGTTCGACATCTCGCAGGAGAAGAGACTGTGAGTGTTCCGTTCCTGGGTGCTTGCCCCGGCCTCGTGCTCCACATTCGCCTCTCGGGAAGATGCCATTTTTAGCGCCTGTCCGCATACGTGACGGATACCTTCTACAGGTTCATCACGTTCTGCTCCATTAACACTAACCCTCTTCTAGCACCTCTGCTCGACCTCCAGCTCGCTGCTGGACCCTAGTGGTTAAAACGCACCTTTGAGGCGTAGAATTCCAATGTGGCCGTTACTAGCTGAAGCTCACGACGGCCGCGTTTCTGGTCCCTGTGCTTCAGACGGGCGAGCGCTGCAGTCAACTACCTGAAACGCTTCCACGAGAAGAAGAGGCGTGGCCCCAAGCCTCACAGCCTATACCTGGACCACATCATCCGCAAAGCCATGGTGGCCCACACCCGGCGAGAGCAGCACCTCCGCGTCCAGAAGGACGTCTCCATCATCAAGGTGCCTCCAGCCTTGCTTTTCACCCATATTATATGAAGTTGCATGTCCAGAGTCTGTATCTGTAACTCCGACATGGTTGTGTGCGCAGGACACAGAGGAAGCTCTTCTCATGAACATCCGTGACAGTCATATCCTCAACCACAAGCAGAACCTGGAGTGGAACTGGGTACTGATCGCTACCATCCTGAAGGTGCAACACCCTGACCTACTGACCTGTGGTTTGGGGGTGTCATGTGACGTTCGGATAAAACAGCTGCTGCAGAGATGATTCCCGATCATATGATGGTGGGGGAGGGGGGGGGGGGGGAGCAGATTTTAAGCCTGGTGGGATTGGATATTGTATGTTACAACTGAGTAAATCTCTTGGGTTTAATGTACACTGTTCTTAATCTGTTCTTCTTCACAGTGGCCAAACGTGAACCTACGGAACAAAGATGAACAGATGCACAAGTAAGAGAAGCTCTCATCCGCAGAGGGAGTTCATGCGAGAGAGAGCTCTGTGTGTCGCTGCTGAACTATGGTGTAGATTCCAGATAAAGTGTGCTGTTTGTTACATTTCCGGAGAGTTATATTCAGACGTTCTTCATAAAACTGAAGTGGTTTGGTGATAAGTGATCTTGTTGGGAGTATAATGTCGCAATAATTACTCAATGGTATTTCTAGGTTTCATTATTAATGTCTTCTAGAGTCCCAACATAAAATTTACAAGCAAATTATTACATTCAAGCTTGGTACATTCAGGGATACCATCTCTTCCAAGTATAAAAGCTGTGTTTTTGCCTTCGGGGTGGTGGTCGGGTGATGTTGTCACACGACTGGCTCGCGGGGGGGGTCACGTGACTGCCCCCCTGTGGCAGGTTTGTGCGCCGGCTGCTGTACTTCTTCAAGCCCAGTAGTAAGCTGTTTGCCAGCCTGGACCTGGAGCTCAGCAAGGCGAGGCAGCTGACTGTGGCCGGGTGCCAGTTCATCGAGTTCCTTCTGGAGTCAGATGAGGTGAGGCGGAGTGGGGGGTGGGGCTGGGGCTCGTGTTTCACAGACGCGTACGGTCCCATGTGCGCTCACATTCCCTTGCCACGACGGGCGGCCTTCCCGCTAATTGCACCGCTGCAGGCCACACTTTGTCAGCGCGATGGCTGCCCTGGTCGCCGTGACGATGGCTAGGCCCCGTATTTCTCTCTCCAACTTGGGGATCTTTCTGCTTTCTGGTACAGTGTTACGATGGGGTCCGCCAGCCGCTCGGCCTGGGAGCCCCAAAGTGTCGGTCTCCTCTCCCCTGTCTCCGTTGCTCTTGTTGTTTTTTTATCTCTGCAGAGGTTTATAGCCTCGTATCACATTAACTGCATTCTTGGTGCTGGTCTTGTTATATCTCTTAGGAACCATGTTAAAAAACAGGCAAATAATTAAACTGCTGTACAGCACTTAACATTCCGACCCCCCCCCCCCGCCCCCAGGATGGGCAGGCCTATCTGGAGGAGCTGGTGAGAGACATCGAGCAGTGGCTGTCCTGCTCCTCCGGACTCAAGCCGGACCGCAGCCTCCAGAGTAATGGCCTACTGACCACGCTCAGCCAACATTACTTTCTCTTCCTGGGCACGCTGTCTGCCAACCCCAGCGGCGTCAAGATGCTGGAGAAGTGCAATGTCTTCCAGTGGTGAGCACCCCCCCTGGTGGAAGGGAGGTCTTCCACCAATTGCAGCCATTAACAATATTTAAGGTCTTTGTAATGCTGCTCCTTCATGTTTAAGACCGAGCTGGGCCTCCGGGTCGGCACTTTGAAGACTCTGCTCTCTGCCTCTACCCCAGCCTTCTAAACCTGTGCTGGCTGAAGAACCAGGACACTCTGTTGAAGTTGACGGTGTCCACGCTGGACTACAGCCGCGACGGCCTGGCTCGAGTCATTCTGTCCAAGATCCTCACGGCGTCCACAGATGTAAGTCTGCGCTGGTTGCCTGGTTACCATCACGCGGATGATCGGGCAGCTTTTCCTGAGGGACCTGTCAGCCTTTTCCTACCTTTGTCTAACAGGCTGGGATCAACATTCGGCTCTGGCATCCAGTTATTTACTTTAATATTAATGTGTGACAGGTGTGGCATTTTCCAGGAAATATCTGCTTCCTTGGAAACAAACTTGTTACTGTGTTACCACAATGCATGCACCATATTAAATATACTCTTACATCTTGCGGTGTCATGTAACCATTTTTGGAGTCTTGCCAGATTCCCTAGAATTATGAGAAACATTTCTTCCTCTGTCATTACTACTGTTGTGATCTAAATGTCACAGTATGACAGTAGGTCTGTTTCTTAATGTTGCTTGGATCAAAACATGGCCCTAGTTGTCTACTCATAATGATACCCCCTTGTGGTGCATTTCAGAACTGCAGGCTGTACGCCACCAAGCATCTGCGAGTGCTGCTACGTGCCAATGTGGAATTCTTCAGCAACTGGGGCATCGAGCTGCTGGTCACACAGCTGCATGACCGCAGCAAGGCCGTCTCCATGGAGGCACTGGACATCCTAGATGAGGCCTGCGAGGACAAGGTGAGGTCATATCTTATAATGTGGGGAAAAAGGCATTTTTTTTTGTTTTTATTAATCTGCATGGAAAGATTCTGACAGGTCATTGAGTTGACTGTTCACCTTTCTTCATTTTCGCTGACTTTGTTCAGCTCATAACCAGCTGAGAAGTTATTTGATCTGATGTCCTAGGAGTTGCTCGTATTATATTGAGTGGTAATACTAAAACTGCTTTTAGTCAAGTCCTTGAAGGTCATTGCCGTGATGTGACATCGCCTCGTGGTTTGAATGGGGTTACTATCATTAAGGAAAAGTAAAAGTATAAGAAAACAACATTTTTTAAATAATTTTATTTTTGCACCTTTTTTTTTTAAGTACAAACAAATGAAAACTATAAATGTCGCTCCAAAAATTAACTGAAATGAAGTAAAAACAAACCTCAATATTTTCTGTTACTGTTTTTAATATTATTTAACTAAAGTATTTATTTGTCTTTAATGACTTATTAATTATTGAGACATGTTTTGTCCATTTTAAGGACGTTGGTACATAATGCCTATTTAGGTAGGATTCTCTAAATACCTACCTTCAGTCTAAGTTGAAAATAATATAAAAATAAAAACTAAAATAAAAAGAATCAAAACCATAATATTACTGGCTCTGACATGTCCCTCTTGTGGCACCCCCTCCAGGCCAACCTCCATGCCCTCATCCAGATGAAACCTGCCCTCACCCACCTGGGTGACAAGGGAGTCCTGCTGCTCCTACGGTGAGAGGCATGCTGGGATACCAGTGCATGCTGATAATATTTCAAGTTTTTTAATGTCCTGATCCACATTTTTGGTACTCTGGTCCATGCAATATTTTTATCTTCTGATTCTGAATCCCAATCCGATAATTTAAATTAGTATCATCAATGCATCAGTGCCTACCATAATAGTAAAAACTATTATGGTAGGCTTTGATGCAGTCTTCATATGGGGAAGCCTCACAATGTTGCAGTTTTCATCCTTATGATGTTTCTGCAAGTGTCTAATAAGATTTGTTGTATCAAACGCCGGTGTTTCTGTATCCTCTCAAAGAGATGGCATGGCAACCATTGCAGGTAGCTGTAGGCCGACTGAGTTTCCATCCACTTTCTCAAACCACTCAATCCCAACTGGGGTCGCAGGGGGGACCGGAGCCTATCCCGGGAACAATGTCCCTATCCCGGGACTTTTAAACCCCCAGCCCCATTCCCACAGTTGATGGTCTCTTGTTGGCCACTGTATCTGCTTGAATGGGCACAGACGGGAACCAACCCAGAGGAGTCGCCAACACACCGTAGGGCGTGCACACTCACTGGGCCAATTTAGACTTACCAATTAACCTATCCTGCATGCTTTTGGGCCGTGGGAGGAAACCCTAGCCCGCAGTGAAAACCCGCACAAACACGGGGAGAGCGTGTGAACTCCACCCAGAAAAGACCCGGGACCGAACCCGGGACCGACTTGCTGTCAGGCAGCAGCGCTAACCACTGCTCCACCATGCCGCCCAACTGAGTTTCCATTTTAAAGTGTTTCCTCACGGCTGAAATCTCAATGGATCGTAGTTTTTCAGCCATCTGCCTCAGGCTTACTGTAGCATGTTGATAGAATCTTACAATCTACGCAACTGACAAATTGGGAGGACTTTGGATCCAGCTGTGGCAGCTGATGCCGATCAATTAAAAAAATGCCTGGATCGGCCTCGATTCCACTCTTTGAAATGGTCGCCTTCTGAAGAGCATCCATCATTCTAAGGCACGAAAAAGGTCATATTAACTGCACTTAATGCTGCTCTTACTCACAGTATGGATTTGTCTTTCGCTAAGCATTCTCTAAACTGCAGATTGAGACTGTAGTATAGACTTGACATCTGAGTGTTTGAGTGTCTGTTCATTGGTTTGGTATCCTCCTGCTGGTGTCCGTAAGAGAGCTGAAAGCATGTACATGACTTGCATGTATCTGCGTGACCCATCTCTCCTGCTGGCCCACAGGTTCCTGTCCATTCCAAAGGGCTTCTCCTACCTCAGCCAGCGGGGCTACGTCAACCGCCAGCTTGAGAAGTGGCAGAAGGTGAGTCGGCTCATGACTTTTAAACCCCCTGCCCCACTCTCATGGTTGATGGTCTCTTGTTGGCTACTGTATCTGTTTGCTTGAATCGGGGACGATTCCGGCCAGCATGAATGCTGGGAATCCTTTATGGGAATCCGCGGCTATTTAGCCAAAATGTGGGTTTGTGATGAGATTCTGTAGTAGTCGGTGACGTTCGCTGCCAGGAACTGAAATCAAATAGCGCTTTATAGTGTAAAATGAGCTGTTTCCTCTTCCCCATGTTTCCTGGCACATAGAAAAAGAAATCTATTTTTATTTTTCACCTTTTGCAGCAGCAGGATTCAGGGGAAATGTAGAGTAGAAACTGGAAGCGGGAAGGTTGGGCTCCGGCCTTTATTGCCAGTGTGGGGATCTGTCAGTGTTCCTGTAAAATATAGATTAGCAATCAGGAATATCGCAATTGTTTTGGGAAATCGGGCAAAATACAAGCAGTTTTTTTACCCCCTGCAAAGTGATGCATCTTCTGGTGAAAGTGCAGGCTCATCCGCAGTGTTATGTTAATAGATAAAAACTAAACTTTGTTTTGTTGCATGTCTAAGAAGGCTTGCTTACCTGCGTCTCTGACCACAGGAATACAACCTGAAGTATGTGGATCTGGTGGAGGACCAGCTGAACGAAGCTCTCACCACGTATCGCAAACCTGTTGATGGGGACAACTATGTCCGCCGAAGCAACCAAAGGTGAGAGCTGGTCAGCTGGACTGGACGTTCTCACTGGCTTTCAAGGCCGGTGAACCTATTGGGTGACAGTGTGCCACTTAGGGTGCCATCTTTCGGGCATGCGTGACTTAGCAGGCCAATTTCACTCTGGCTTCACATGAGCTTTGACCGATACTGCTGGCCTTAGACCTTTTCCTCCGTCTTCTAGGTTACAAAGACCAAACGTTTACCTTCCCGTGCACTTGTATGGTCAGCTGGTCCACGATAAGACGGGGTGCCACTTGCTGGAAGCTCAGGTACCGGGCAGGTGTCTGGCTAATAAATGACGTCAACTAATTTCTAGCTTTGTCCATTAACTAACCTCTGACCTCCCCCCCACCCCTGTCCAGAACGTGGTTCCGGATCTGAGCTACACAGTTCGCTCCCCGACTCTAGATAACTGGGAAGGCGTTAAGCATCTGAAGGCGGCACTCTGGGCCTTGGTGAGTCTATCAGTGTGCACCTGTGCGTGTGTGGTGGTGAGCATGGTCAGGCGTGAGTATAACTGCTCAGGATCTAGTGCTGAGAAAGGACTCCCCCTTTGTTTCCAGGGTAACATCGGCTCCTCCAATTGGGGTTTGAACCTGCTCCAGGAGGAAAACGTGATCCCGGACATTGTGGCTCTGGCCCATCACTGCGAGGTCCTGTCCATCCGCGGGTAAATTCCTGCTTCCTGAATGCTCCTGGGTGTCCGCCTCTCTCCCATCGGCCATTTTGGATCTTTGCCCGCTGTCGTCCCGTGGTCTTTCATTAGGACCGATCCCACTTTGTTTCCCGGCAGCACCTGCCTGTACATCCTGGGCCTCATCTCCAAGACCAAGCAGGGCTGCGAAGTTCTGAAGCAGCAGGGCTGGGACGCGGTGCGGCATAGCCGGCGTCAGCCTTGGCCCGTGGTGCCAGACGAGGTGGAGCGTCAGCCGCCCAGCGAGCTGTCCTCGGTGCCCAGCTCGCTCAGCCTCAACTCTGAGTCCACCGGCTCGCGGCACAACAGCGAGAGCGAGTCCACGCAGCCCGGTGAGCCAGCGGGTCGACCCAAACATACCCCGGGACATCCAGGGGGCTGATCCAGAAGCGGGGACTGGCACCAGCAGGAGGTGGAAGCCGAGAGAATCCCACAGACCAAAGAGTGCCCATCCGCCCATGCAAAACCAGATCTGGTGGTAGTTGGTCGTTATATCTGTACTGGGACCAGCATGGTGGCAGGAATGGGCCTAATTTACTGGTGATGGTCACTCTGGTTTGGGAACTAATCTGTGACTCTTGGTTTCAGGCTTCTACATCCTTGATGATGAAAAGTGTGACTTGCTGGGCCTGCCGGAGGAGCTCCCGCTGTACATGCGCTCCAAGCCGCAGAAGGACCGCGGCCCTTTCACTCTGTTGACGTCAGGCAGCTCGGTGCGGCGGCGCCTCCTCAGCACTCTCACCCTGCCCAGTAAGAAGCTCCGAGGCACTGGCGATCCCAAGGCCGGCAAGCAGGGGGCTCCACGGCGTAGCCGCACCATCACGGAGCCCTCCGACATCTCTCCTGTCTACAATGGCGGCCGCCTGGCCACTAGCCCGTCCGTCAGCTTGGAGACGTCCTTTCTGGGCTGCCGGGACGACCGGATGGGCGGGACTGTCATCCTAGAGGTGGAGTCTAAGCTGGGTAGGGGCGGGGCTGAAAGTCACCGGGAACCCGGTAGCCGCGAGCGATTGGCTGGAGATGGCTCCTCCTCCTCATCCTCAGGAGGGGGCGGGGCCCAGTTCAAGAGCCGCAGCCAGAGTTTCAACACGGACACGACGACCAGCGGCATCAGCTCCATGAGCTCGAGCCCGTCCCGCGAAACTGTGGCCGGCGTGGACTCGTCGGCGGGTGACACAGACTGCGTCAGCCTGGACACGGTGATCAGCGCACGCACAGTGCGGACGTTGTGCTCGCTTACGCCACAGTCCAACCACCTGCCACTGTCCAAGTCTAGTTCGGCATCGCTGGTGCCGCCTGGCTCCGCCCACACGCTGCCACGCCGAGCCCAGTCACTCAAGTCACCCTCGGTGGCGGCCATCCGCAGCCTGGCGGACTGCAGCTTTGCATACACCAGCCCGCGGGACGCACTAGGCTACGCCACACTCAAGCGGCTGCAGCAGCAGCGCATTCACCCGTCGCTGTCGCACAGCGAAGCACTGGCTTCCCCCGCCAAGGACGTGCTCTTCACCGACACCATCACCATGAAGGCTGGCAGCCTGGACTCCAGGCTCACGCCCCGCAGGTGAGCATCACTCCTCTTGGCTCCACCTTCCAAGGAGCCTTGTAGTCGTAGGTAGCGATAGCCGAACTGGAGCGCCGAGACCCAGAGTGGGCGGGATTACAATGTGCTGTCAATCACTGCCGACAGACCAATCTCATCTTGTGATTGTCCCACGAGGCAGTGCGATTGTCTCCTTTTCTCTGTTGCTCTAATTAGATAGTAGGTTATTAAGAACTGACAGATATAGTTAAGCTCTGAGAAGGTCTAATGGCACAGAAGCAGTATAGCTTGAAATCTGAATACACAGAGACTAACCCACAAACCTTTTAGCAGTGATTCCCAGTCCGGCCCTGAGGGTTCCACAGACCGTCTGTATGTATGTATGTGGCATGTCTTACAGGAAGAACGGAGGGAGCAAAAATTGGTGCATTTCCATTGGCATACAGGAACCGACCTGTACCCCATGTGTCCCGCAGAGAAAGTCTAGTTACAGTGCGGTTTCAGGTCACTTTGGTTTTTCACTGCAGAAACAGTGCTCTGTAGAGGCGTTGCTCGGTAAAAGAGACATTGATGTGAAACCGTAAAGGTCCTTATTTACTGTTTACATGGTGTGCATCATAATTTACTATGTGCAATTATTATTCTTTTACTGTGTGCTGATTTTCACTAGCACGTCTGTGAGAATTGCTATGTTATGCAAGTGTCAAACGCTAATGGAATTAATATTCGCTTGCGTAAGTTTACATTATGAATCCATTCTGTTCAGTTGTTCAGTACTTTTCAAGTAGGAGGTTGGAAATTTTCAAGTTCCAACTTTTCGGGAATGGATCGCGTTGTGCGATCCTACTAATAATGAACATCTATCCATTTTCGGTAACAGCTTATCCTGTTCAGGGTCACGGGGGGTCCAGAGCCTATCCCGATGCCTATGGGCTCAAGGCAGGGAACAACTCAGGATGGGGTGCCAACTCATTGAAGGGCACACTCACACACCATTCACTCACAGAGGCACACCTACGGGCAATTTGGTAACTCAGCTTAACCTCAACTTTTGGAATGTCGGGGGAAACTGGAGTACCTGGAGGAAACCCCACGATGACACTGGGAGAACTCCACACACATGGAGCCATAGCGGAGACTTGAACCTTAGTCTCAGAGGTGTTAGGCAACAGTGCTCGGTTCTTGATGGCAGTGAAAAAGCGCCAAATGTGGAACCTCTGCGGGTCCCCGTGGACCGGATTGGGAAACACTGCCTTTAGTTATCAACCTTCAGACATCAGAGTCGATCGTCTCTGTAAGGTCGGGTTGCGGATGTCGCTCCTCTTGTCTTTGTCCTTTGGGTTCCCCCTAAAGCTCCTTCTCATCCTCACAGTTCTGGTGGATGTGGTGTAAACGGGCAGGTTTGAGGTTTCAGACTTGGTCGAACCGGAGGATGAGGTGGGCGTTACCCAATCTGCCGCCTCGGTGTGGGACCCCTGCCAATAAATACCCTAGCAGGATTTAAACCGAAAGTCTCACCGAAAGCGACTTCTGCGAGCCCCGAAAGCCCAGCTCGCCAGTGTCGCAACACTTTTTTTTTTTTTTTTTTTTTTTGTATTTCCTATGCCTTTCTTGTAAACAGCGTGCTCTTCACTTCAGAGGAAGCTGGGGTTGAAAGATCTTCGACATTGCGGTCAGGCAGCCGTCTGCTCGCGGCCACATGAGTTCAGCTGTGATGACTGCTGGTATCGACGGCAATAACTGTCAGTCGTGATGTTCCTCAGGATCGTTCGGGAGGCTTTCATTGTGGATGGTCCCCCTAAATCAGCATGTGTGTGTGGGGCCTCCTCAAGGGAAGGGGGAGCGTCCCCTGCACACTATCGAGGGGGGACTAGTCTAAATCCCATGTTCTTCTCTCTATCAAAGGTCACCCTATTGCCTCCAGCAATGATCTGGAAGTAATCTACTGTTTTTGGTGCCCCTTCCCCCACCTTCCCCCAGGTGTTTGCTAAAGAGATTCAGCTGTTCAGGCCCAATGAGGTCTCGTTGCAAGACCAGGTCCCTCCTTCCACGGTGCGTGTTCATCTCCAGGGACCGTCCCATCCCCTCCCTTGCCATTTTCCTCAGAAAATATCTTTCCTGCCTCTAGACCCTGCCTACCCCGTGCCTCTTCCCATCCCACCCCAACAGACAGTGCGTAGTCTAGCATCCATACACTATTTGTATAGGGCAGGGGGTTGCTTTCCTAGAGCAACTTGGTTTTACTTTGGCATCTGAATGGATGCCTGTTCAGTCCAAAATTGATCCCTCTCACCCAGTCTCCAGCAGGTTGAGGAAGTTATCAGGCAAAAACTGCAGATCACCCAAACCGCGTTGGACCACGTCCACCCAGATGAACACAGTGTAAGACAGACCCCCATTCTGGGTGCCATAGAGGATGAAACTTCCAGACGTGCCTATTGGCTCACAAGCTGGGCATGCTGTTCCTTTGCTCTATCGCTAGCGGTGTTTGAGCAGGAACAGCACTGTGCCGGTGGAAGGGGCTCTGGAGTCATGAAGCTCCCCCAGGCGAATCCTGGTTTAAGGAATCCCTCACTCCCCATCCCCCTCCTCCTGCATAAGCTGCCTGGCTTCCCATCTGCCCCCCCCCCCCTCCCCGCTCCCTGGCTGCCCGTTTTGCCGTTGTGTTACCCTACCAGGCCTCCCAGCTGTAGCCCTTCCCTGTCTCTGGTGAATACTGGAGATGTATGCTCCTCTGGACCCCGTCAGGCCGTAGGTCCTGGATGAGGTTGGACAGTAGTAATTCTGGATCCTGGAGTTGACTTCTGCTGTACCCTGTTGGAGCCTTTGGCCTGTTTCGTCTTTCTTGACCTCATCTCCCTCCCTCCTCACTCAACCCCCAGGTTCCTCAAGGCTCTGAGCTTCGCCTCTCTGGACAAAGAGGAGCTCCTAAGCCCCATCAGCCAGACCACCCTGCACCGGTCCTGTTCTGTACGCTCTATGGTCTCCAGTGCCACCTTTGGGTGCAACGACGACTACATCGGCCTGGCTCTGCCCATGGACGTCAACGACATGTTTCAGGTGTGGCCCTGGGCCCCTGATAATCTTGCGTGTTGCTTGAAAGTAGCAGAACAACAAGGGGGGGGGTGTTAGCCACCAGTCAGTATTGAGGCCCTGCCATGTCTTCCAGGTGAAGGAGACCCCGTACTTTAAGCAGAGCACAAGCCCACCGTCTGAGGACAAGAGTCCCAAGTTCTTCTTTGGAGATGCGGACGGTAAAGACCCCAGCTGTGTGTTTTGTGCTCCTGGTGCAGCCAGGTCTGCTGGCCAGCTTGGGGACATTCCAGATCAGTATCCGAACCCCAAAAGCCTGTGAAATAAAATGTGAAGATTTATTGAGGAATACCAAGTTATGAGCACATATATGATGAATGATTATGTAAATGATCAGTCAGTCAGTCAGTTTTATTTACCACTTACACAGTTATAGTCAATACAGTGTCTTGAAGGGCTTGGTTACCTAACTCCAAGACTGAAACAAAGAGCTTTAGTGTAAATAGACAAAATATTAAATGTTAAACAATCATAAATCACCATGAATAGTGTGCAATTAGCAGTAACGTAGATGTTATTTTAGGAAGACTAATGATGTGTTGATTGCTACATCCTATATGTTACGTCTGTGTCAGAAATTGCGTGTGTGTTTATGTGTGTATGTTAATCCTGAGGCCCCTTCACCTCAGGTCCCCGGTCAGGCGCCCCCCCTCCACTGCGCCCCCAGATCAGCATCACGGAGCTGGTGAGTGGCAGCCGTGCCGGGCTGGATGAGGAGACGGGCCTGCAGGATCATCGCGACGACAACTGTCTGTACTGCGTGGCCATCCAGGTGCTGGGAGGCCACGCCCACAGCCAGGCGGACACCCCCCACAACCGCACGGGTGAGAGCCATGAGCAAGTCAGGACCTGATGCATAAATACAATCAGAGTGAATGTGCACCCTACATTACGGTCTTACTGTTATTTGGATTGCCATTTGCTTCAATTGACTTATTTAGGTGGAAGATTAATACAAGCATACGTATGAGGGTGACATGGTGGTGCCGTGGTTAGCACTGTTTCTTCATACCTCTAGGACCAGGGTTCGAGTCCCTGCCATGGCTCCGTGTGTGGAGTTTGCATGTTCTCCCCATGTCGTTGTGGGGTTTCCTCTGGGTACTCCAGTTTCCACCTACAGTCCAAAAACATGCTGAGGTGTGAAATGTGTAAGGGAATGGCGTGTGAGTGTGCCCTGCAATGGGTGTGTGCGCTGCCCTGGGTTATTCCCTGGCTCGCGCCCATAACTTCAAAGACTGGCTTCGGGCCCCCGAGACCCTGCTAAGGAAAACCAGGTATGGACGATGGACACTTTATGGACAAAAGTATTGAGGCACCCGGCCATTATACCTACAGGAACTTTTATGACATCCCATTCCATAGACATCAATTTGGAGTTGGTTCCCCCTTTGCAGCTGTAACAGCTGCCACTCTTCTGGGGGGGCTTTCCACAAGATTTTCTCGTGTGTCTGTGGGGAATTTTTGCCCTTTCGTCCAGAACAGCATTTCTGAAATCAGGCACTGATGTTGGACGTGAAGGCCTGGCTTACGATCTCCATTCTAGTTAATCCCAAAGGTCTTCCATGGGGTCAGAGCTCTGTGAGGGCCAGTCAAGTTCTTCCACATCAAACACCCAACCATGTCTTTGTGGACCTAACTTTGAGCACTGGGCACATTCGTGCTGGAACAGAAAAGGGCCTTTCTCTAAACCAGGGGTCTCCAACTCCGGTCCTGGAGAGCTACCGTCCAGTAGGTTTTCTATCCTATCTGGCTTCTGATTGAGCCACATCTGTTCTCAGGTAAATACCAGGAGCAGGTGTGGCTCATCAGAAGCCAAGTGGGACAGAAAACCTACT
>JAODLC010000044.1:5304413-5337443 GCA_026781145.1 Hippopotamyrus pictus
CCCACCCACCCCACAATTGCCTGACAGTATATCTCTGCCTCTTCTTCTTGCTTGCAGATGTATGAGGAAGCTGATGTTGTCCTTAGCAGTCCAAAGCTGGCTGCCGCCAACTCGTCGGAATGCTGATCGTCCTGCACCTTTCTGTGACGGCACTTGGACTCCTGCATTGCCAGCCCCAGATCCCACCTCCCCAGCTCACGTGGAGCGGGCCGTACCTCGGGCAGAGCGGACGTGGGAGACTCTCGGAATGTCCTCTGCCTGCGCGGCCTGGCCTGCGTCCTGACTGGTTTTCGCGGGCAGCTGCATCTTTCACTGAACATCCTTCCCTGCCGGCGCGTACGGCTTGGACTCTGGTAATGAAAGTGACCCGGGTGCATGGACCACACGGAGGGCCTCGAACCGGGAACTGTCTGGTGTCAGCTTTCCGCCGTGGTTTTCCAGTTTCTCGTTCTGAGAGTGAGCATCCTGTAACCGGAAAAAATGACAAACGTGCGCTGTTCCCCCCCCACCTGCCTCCCCTCACCCCGCCGGGTACCCCTCCCCTCGCCGTTTAACACTAACGAGCTGCCGTTAACTGGGAACTCCATTCCCATATATGGTGATGGGAGGCAGGGCCTAACACCGCCTGTCATGTGATCAAACAGAAACACTGTACAGTATTTCTTTTCCTCTACTGTTCTCTTTTCACATTGTTCAGCCAATCAGGTGTCGGAGTCGTGGGCCCTCCCTGTCTCCCCTTAGGGGCGGAGCTGGAAGCGACGACGATGGCGTAATGGAAGCGCGAGTGGTGCCAGCTTCCTGTTGTGTTTTACGTCAGTTTCCCCTTTTTTGTTGCTGTTTTTATTCTCTGCTTTTCAGGTTGGAGGAGGGGGGCAAATTTGCAAGCCAAATTTCCTGATTGTTGTGGGAAACGCACAGGGAATTAAATGGATGCAGAAAAAGCAGTGGAACCATTTGGGTTTGGGCACCCATCTCCTCTGTGCGCAGGTTGGGTCTGTGTGTGCCAGTGTGTGCACATGCGTGTATGTATGTATAGATGCAAGTACATACCTGCCGTGTGTGTGTGTGTGTGTGTGTGTGTGTGAATTCTCGCATTTTTACCCTCCATATTCCTCTGGACTGGTGTAAGATCTTGGCTGCGTTTGGTCTCAGCGGCTCTGGTCCGTCCAGCTGGCTCGTGTTAATACAGCTCCAGGGACATTTGTGTGGAATCACACGGAGCTTAAGGTGACATTGTTATATTATTCCTGAAACGTCTGCATGACGTCCTCCTTAAACAAAGAGCAAAGCAGTTCAGAGGAGACACAAGGGCAGTGGGTCTTCACCTCAGTGGCTGGACCGTCATGCTTAAATCACTTTAATTTTATAGTTTTTTTTTTCTTCTTGTCTTTTTAAGAAAGATTTTTGTATTTTCTTTGGATCCCATGGATGGAACATAGAAACGTTCAGCAGAATTGTAATTTATTGTAGTATCTAATGAATTTCCGAGTCACCGGTACTTCCTGCGTCTGTCTGGGTTTCTGTGACGTGCCGTTTCTGTCCCAGACCTTCTTGCCACATCTTCCTGCCCAGGATCAGTGTTGGCGCCACCTAGGAAGCCACCTGTGACTGCCGTTTCCTCCTGTGCACAAAAAAGATGGCCGCTGTGCATCTTCACCAACCCGGGATCATGACCACATGAACTGGGATGTTCTTGGAAAACCCAGTGGATCTGTTACCATGGTGATGTTGCCTAAGAGCAGGTCGGCATGCCTGCTCATCCTGGCCTTGGTTGACCATATTATTACTTAAGAAATTCGTTTTACTGGGCCCTGATATGGGTTTACTTGGTATTCCCAAAGTGGCTGGCTGCTTTTTGTGGGAAGGATCCGGCAGTGGCATTAGGAAATTAAAGCCAAAAGGGAGGGGCTGGATGCATCGCGCTGATTGGACGCTTGCTGCCATGTGACTGCAGAATGAGCCCTGAGGGAGTCGTTCCTGGCTGAGCTGAAGAGGAAGGCTCTTCCCCTTTTTCTCCTGATTGGTGCTGAAGTGTACAGATAGCATGAGCTTACTGCATGGTAGATCTTGGTTCAATTGACCCATTTTAAATGTGTTTACTTTTTTTTTTTTTTTGACAGTAACATTTTATTCTTCCTGAAACCTTTAATTGTTCCCATGAATGGTGAATATCATTTGGGAATATGACAGTAACTTTAAAAGAAGAACAGAAATACATGAATATGTAATATTCAGAATTCAGTTTCCATCCATTTCTAGCCAAGGCCAGTAGAGGGCTTGGTAATCACTTTAGTATTGGGGGAAAACGCCCCCCCCCCCTTCTTTATTTGATTATCTTATTGTTATTTTTGTTAATATGCTGCTACACATGAGGGTTTGTAGTGAGTATTTGTAGACCTCTGAAGGGATGTTGGATGTGATTTAATATCTGTACCATAACTGAATGAGAGAGAAAGATGAAAAAAAAAACTATTTATATTTTTTCCTTAAAATATTTCATGAAGCTGTGTATAATTTAATTTGTTTTGTTTTTGCCCAAGTTGTGGTTTTCCTTGTAAAATAAAATGTGTATAGTACATTTTGGGGCATTAAAAATCCCCAGAAGCATACAATCTTATTAAAGGGTAACAATGTTAATAAAATAAACGTCAACTTCCCAGAATCCCTTGTGCAGCCTCTGTTGGTTGACAGCTGACTGCTGTTTGGCTTTGCCCGTGCTCTGTACTGGTCACAGCATTTTAAAGGGTGCAGTCCATCCATCCATCCATCCATCCATCCATCCATCATCTAAACGCTTATCCTGGTCAGGGTTGGGGAGCACTGGAGCTTATCTCAGGCAGCACCCTTACTGGGATGCTGGTCCATCCCTGAGGACATACCTGCTCACACGACATGCGTGTCTCAGGGCTGCAGGGGAAACTTGCGCGACGTGAGGAGAACATGCAAACTGCACACGCGTGGCAGTCGTGCTTCCCCTCCTCCATGTCCTGAAATGATTTCTTTGTCTTTGAGAAGAATCTTTATATATTGGTACAGATGTGTCTGCAGGAAGCAAAAACTGCTGAAAGATGGAGAAAGTGCAGAGTTCATAGAGCACAAATAAAGGTTAATAAGCGCCCCTGTTGTGCGTGGGGAGTTTGTGGGCTCTATGGTTTCCTGGAGGTTTCCTCCACAGTTTAAAGAATACGAAGCTCAGTTAACTTTACTAAGGTGATGTCAGTCATACTGCTCCTTATAGCACTGCACAAAGTTAATGATGCTTTCATGGAACATTTTTCCAGAAGAAAGATGATATTCAAGGGAGGTGACTTGACATGAACAGAATACCTGTCTTTTTAAAGGGAAAAACCTGGCTCTGGTACTTGCCACACTTGGCGGGTGGGTATATGCCCTTAGAACACCACTTGACACTGAGTCCAAACCGGACTGCCTTAACGCTGACGCCTGACCTCCTATTAAGACTGACGGGTTACGAAATGGCCTTCAGTTCCTTTCCGCTTTGTGCTTGTCTAGTAGTGCGGCTAGTATTGCATCACATTTTATTGGTTATTTCCCTCTTTGTTTCCTTTCATTTAAGAGGTTCTGTTCTTCACAGCAGCAAGACTGTCGCAATGAATGTATAGACGTCTACCAGGTCTATGACTGTCATGGTACCCCCATTCCCCAGTACCGTTGCATTGTGAGGTCTCCTTCTGCCAACTTCTTATTGGAACGTTAACCAAATCTTGCCTGCTGCCTGACACATAGCCCCGTTTCACAACGCGGATGGAAGTGAAGCGTCTTCACTTATTTTCTGACCCCTGGAAGAACTCTCATGATGTTTTTTTGCTCTCCACCTCTTTTGCACAAGTTATTTTAGATATTCCTGGAATGAGCCAATAGGTGTGGCCATGTACTGGGATAGGCATGTGATGGTGAGCTATGAAGATGCAGTGGGTGATGATGAGTGACACATAAATATCAAACATGCAAAATCCATAGAGAGCTAAATATTTAATCAAAAGATGATACATTGAGTTCTGGTAAGATGAACCTTGACAGTGCTTTTTATCATAGGGGAATGTGCAGGAAAAAAACACATAAATCCTATATAAGTATATGATTAACCACTGGAAAAAAATAGCAATATTTATACAAAAATATGTAATTGCCAGCTAGATTTTTGAGTATTGAGTTAGCTCCAACTGGAAGCATTGTTTTTCAGCAACAATTAATCTTGGAAAACTGTTCTTTGAGCAAAATGTTTACTTACTTTGCATAGTAAGGACTACAGCTGCAGACTAAACAAAAAAATTTTCATTTTTGACTGTTGCCTCTCCTACCCCATGTGCCCTGGGTTTTGAGATCTTAATTAATTGGGCTTGATTAATCACTTAACCTTTACGATTAAAATGTTCTAAATAAAAGCAACATTGACCGCAATTTTCAAGCATTTTCTTCTTGTGGCACAAGACGTCCTTTCAACATCACAATTATTCCGAACAACAATTTAGCGCAATACAATCCCAAATGTCAGCTAAAGCTAGTTAGATGATTCAGGTGAGACATACCCTAACTAGCTAATTTCAGGCCTGCAAAAGAAAATCATTGTACTTTTTCATTCAGAAATGCTACTGCTAATTACAGAAGGTAAGGACTGTGGCTACAAACAGAATGTGCACAGAGAACTTTATATCACAATGGGACAGTCTCCTCTGAAACAGATTAAAATAGAAATTCAATTTCTCTTTTATATTATTAACTAGAACTCACTTTTCTGAAGGAGTAGTTTTTGCAATTAGCATATCAAGTAACTTCTGTATAATTTTAGCCGCAAAACAAGTCAAATGGTCCATTTGAAGCGGGGCCGTGATTCTGATGGTTCCTGGTAAAAATGGTCTTAGTAAAGCTTGTCTGTAGTGGTGACATATCCCACAGGCGCAGCTGGAGAATCCGCTAGCATGACGATGTAGGGGTTTGGCAAAGGCTCAGACGTGGAGAAGTACGTCATGTTGGTTATACCTGAAATGCCTGAGTTCACATAACCACAAAGACTGTTCCTAGGTGACTGAGGGTAGTATGGGAGCTGACTGCCCTTGATCTTGATCTCCATCATCTGATGCTTCCTCATGCTGCTCTCCTCCAGCACGTCAATGGTGGAACAGGGGCAGTCCTCAACTTTCAGAGCCTTGATCTTCTCACTGACCTAAAGGTGGATAGTGGTTTGGTGTTATAATGTCTGGGACCTAAACAGCATCACTTATAGTAGCTAAATAGACTTTTTATTAAAAGATGCGTCACACTTGGGGCAGGAGACCACGGGAAGTGGCCAAAACAGCTTTGGTACCTGGGCATAAACCTTGCAAGTGACATCATTCTTAGCTTGATTAATCGCAAGTGATTAATCTTCAGTAGCAAAGCTCCTGCTCAATGGGCCCCCAAACACCAAACCAAAGCAAGAGACAAATAACAGTCCAGCGTACATTTTTACAATCAATCAGATGTTAATTGCTTAATTAACTCAAAACACAAACCTGTGTAAAAGCACCTACTTCAAATGTGCTTTAGAACCCCTACGACTTATTTGCGAATGTAGTATCCGCTTTATTTTGGCATTTACCTGCGTTTTATACTCTGACACTTACATCTATGCTGCTGGAGTGTCCTCACAGACCTGCCTCAGAGTGGCAGGGCCTCTTAAAGCTTTGATGCGTCCTTCATCTCCAGCAGAATGGAACTAAATGGTATCAGTGAAGAAGAAGCTGCCTGCCATCTTACCTCATAGAGCGAGCTATTCATTTCCAGCTTCCTAGCCGTCAGCTTGACAGGGGTGAAGAAGAAGGGCACGACGTAAGCCTTAATCCTGGGGGAGAGCCGCAGGGGTGGGAACGGTCGGCGTGTATCACAGGCATTTACAAAATACTGAACAGAAGTCATCTCATTTCAACTGCATATACATCCATCCATTTTCCATTCCCGCTTTGTCCTATATAGGGTCCTGGGGGTCCAGAGTGTATCGCAGAAGCATTGCAGGGAATAACCCAGGATGGGGCACCATCCCATCGCAGGGCACTCACACGCATGCACAGGAAGCCATAACCACCGTGCTACTATGCTACCCCACTGCATATAGATTAATACAGAAATATTTCAAAAACTCAAAAGCAGAAAACGAGTTCACATTTATTGATTCATTTAAACTAAAATTCATTCCATAAAATGAAGCGGTAAATAACAGGAAAATCGTATTTACGTAAACCTTGAATGTTCATTGCCTTGATTGTCTGTGTTTAATTTTCTTCCATTTTTTATTCCAAAGATTGCTGCAGCTAACCAGCGGTAACTCACCTTTTGCTGTAGAAAGAGATAAGGATGCCAGCACTCAGGAGCAGCAGGAGGGGAATCAACAGCCGTACCAGAAATCTGGTGTCTACGATAAGAGAGATGGATGCAGTGTAACGCTACATCATTTTATTATCATGTGCCAGACTCCAAAGTGGCCTACACAGCTTGGGGAAACTGAAGATGCCCTACCTTTTTTTTACAGTACGTCTTTAGCGATTGTTGTATTAGTGTGTTAGTGAGCTGTATGGATACCAGGTCTTTACTGACTCTTTGTCCGGCAGTGCATGTGTACACTTACGGTTTGAGGGCGAAGTGGCAGTTGTTTCGTCAGGAGGCCCGAGACCCGCCGTAGTGTACGCCCGCACCTGGAAGGTGTACTTGGTCCCATCCCGTAGGTTGTCGACAGTGACGTTCTTTATGTGCGAATCATCCAACTGTTCCCTAAAAACTGAGACCAAGCCAAGAGAATGTTTGCATTGTAATGTGTTACTCAAAGACTCCTTGTAGCCCAGTGGATAAACTTGGCTGTGAATGACACAAAACATCCACTAGTTTAATTGACCTAGTCAATCGCATCCATTACGCACTCACTGGCCACTTTAATAGGAACACCCGTATACCTGCTTGTTCATGCAAGTATTTAATCAGCCCTGTGGCAGCAGCGCAGTGTATAAAATCATGCGGAAATGGGTCAAGAGCTTCAATAAATGGCCGGATCAAACATCAGAATGGGGAAAAAATGTGGTCCAAGTGACTGCGACCATGAGGTGGTCGTTGGTGCTAGACGGGCTGGCTTGAGAATTTCAGAAACTGCTGCTCTGTCTCTAGACTGTACACGGAACGGCAACTGCCGGGCACATGCAATGAGCCGCAGTTCTGTGGGAATAGGCAGCCTGATTCAAGCTGAAGTTCAGTGTGCAAAAGCCTCCCCAGTCAACTGATCTGAACCCAACAGACCACCACTGGGATGTGGGTCCACAGGAGATTCGCATGAATGTGCGGCTGACAGAACTGCAACAATCATGTGACTATGTGACGTAACCATGCCAACATGGACAAGAATCTTTGAAGAATATTTAAAGAATTTAAAGAATATGTTGCGGCCATTAATCTTCACAGGAATTATGTAAAGGGCAAAGTAAACATGTGAATGTAAATAATAATACTTGAGATAAGGTTAGGAAATAATGAACTTATTTCCTTGAAAGATCGGTTTAATGTACATAGCAGTTCTATATATGGTTTTGTTTGGAACAATAAAATAAACCAAGTTATGCACATATTGTCCGGTGGAAGTGCTTAGAAAGTGATCACGTCCTCAGCCTTTCCATGACTTTTGTCTGGATCAAAATGCTGATACACGTGGTTGAGTCCATCATAGAAAAAGGAGCCTGTTCTGAGAACAAAAGGGGAGTCCTGAAGAAGTGGAAGAAGGAGACTGTTTGATCTTTACCACCAGTGTTCTCTGTCAAGAGGCTCATGTCAGCTCTGGCACTGCATGGAAAGCAGCAGATGCAGTGGTCTGGACCTTATGAAAGTATTTAGGTTTATCTGCACTGGCATCATCGTCAAACATCGGACGGTGAGCGTCGCCTTGCACCCACCGAGCTGAAGGCTATCCGTGACGATGGCCGTGACTCGGTACCCTGTGATGAAACCAGGGTCAGCAGGGTCGTCTTCATTGAATTCCCAGCTTAACAAAGCCGAAGATGAACTAATACTGACAGGATTGAGTGTTGGTTTTCTTCTGGGCTCTGGGAGAGAAGAGATACAAGCATTTTTAAAACCCCCGGGCAGCAGTTCAGGTCAGTCATGACCAGGTAACATTAATGTGATACTAATAAACTAATAAAGACCAATAAACAGCAGAGCATCAATTTGCTAATTACTGTTCAAAAATGAATTTAATTTAAATTATTTAAAGAAGCCTATGCTGATTTGCTTCGACATTGTTACATATTTTTATCAAATTTAAGTATTTTGCCAAATTGTCTGTCATGTTTTAAACTTGCAGCATCGGTGTCAGTTATTGACTCATAAACTGCTTCGCCAGTAAGCTCATCTCAGCTGTTTTGCCGTTAATCATGACCAGAATGGAAGGGCTGAACTGTGGAATTGAGAAACAGGCTTGAGACTCCAACCTCTGGAGCTCTAAAATTACCCACGGTGGGTGTGGACCCCACCTCCCGCACTAGGGTTGCCGCCCGTCCAGGATTTTCCAGAACCACCCCAGATTTTGGTCATTTGTCTTGGAAAAAACTGATTTCATTCTGGGACACACAATGTCCCAGAACCCGAGCCTTTGTATATATACATTAATAACACTTATACTCAATCAGAACTATAGCTGATTAACAGAGAGAGACTATACTGTGTCTTTAGCCAATGAAACATTTTCATGGCAAGACACGCTCTACACACGTAATGCACAGTCAGTGATGAATGGAGCATTGCGCATTGGCGCCATGTTCAAAGATTATGTTAGTAAAAAAACAACTGAAGTCACGTTGAAAGTCGCGAAACAGACGAGGACAAGAGAATATAAAAATCCAGCCAAAGAAATGTAACGTCTTACATCATAAATCAAAGAATGGGAACAGAATGACCTTTCTGCTGAATGGAGGCCTTTTGTTCCAGAGGATCAGTATTCAGTTTGATTTATACATCTAGGTTTAGTGTAATATATCAAGGAAGAGGGACACTTGACAGCCACATGAAGAGGGAGAAACACAAATGCTGGATGCGTGCAAAAAGGAGAAGCCAAACAATCTCAGCTTCCATGAAAAAACAAGAGACAGGCATCGTAAGATTGGGACATGCAGATACGGCCAGCAAACAGAAACACCAAACCAACCATTCTCTAACAAAATAAACTCGTGCATTATAAAGGGAATGATCAATGTATTCAAAATACTGGGGATTATATTGCCATATACAGGCAGTTCCTGGGTTAAGAACGTCCGACTTACGGACAGCCATGAAGCCGATTATATAAAAAATTCAAGTTAAATACAATGCTTTGTAACAATGAAAGTAAGCACTACTTTGTAATGAGAGTGAAAACACTGCACAGCCTGAGGCACAGTGCAGTACCACATGTAGTTATTTTTACTTTTACTGTATTATTACTATTTATATTATGTATTATTTTTCCGACTTACCTACAAATTCAACTTAAAGACGGGCTTAGGGAACGCTTCTTGATCGTAACCTGGGCACAGCCGGTTGTATTATGATTTCGCTATCAAACACGCCTAACCTTGTCAGTGTCGCCATGTGCAATATTTTTGGTCAAAGACTGGAATTTTGCACGACAGCGATGGCATCCCGACCTCCCCACCCCCTCCCACGCACACCCACACTCACCCAACTCCTCTGCATAGCCTGTGATCTCCTCCACCAGAACATGCTCGTTTCCATGGCAGCCAAAGACGCGG
Organism: Hippopotamyrus pictus; assembly: GCA_026781145.1. Classification (NCBI taxonomy): domain Eukaryota; kingdom Metazoa; phylum Chordata; class Actinopteri; order Osteoglossiformes; family Mormyridae; genus Hippopotamyrus; species Hippopotamyrus pictus. The sequence goes on from JAODLC010000044.1 coordinate 5,314,175, forward strand.
AAGGTGTACCGGCACCCTGGCTCGAACCACTCTGTGAAAGCAGGGGTAGAGATTGGACTAACCCGGGCGGAAACGATAGGAGTTCCACCATCTGGGTGGGACATCGGGCTACAGAGGTCAGCCTAAGTTTATCACGTTACCTGCAGAAAGGGTGAAGTTGGTGGACCCAACAGGCACTTTGACCCAGTTGACAACCTGGTTGGGTTGAGTTGCCTTGGACCAGTCCACAGTGTAGCCACAGGTAACCCAATCACACGCTTCCCATGACAGTGGGATGCCCTGCACGGGATGGCCGCTCACTCTCTTAGCCTTGGGAGAAGTCACTGTTCAGATAAAAACCACAATCAAGCTGTAATACTTTCAGGAACCAAACTCCATCAATGGCATCAGATTATCGCTGGAGAACCCCCCCCCCAAGAACATCATGGGAAGGGAGACAGTGCTTTTTTCTCACCACTCTTATTCCTAAATGAGGGGATGACGATGTATGATGTAGGCGAGGAGCCAGCTTCATTGACGGCTCTGACAGCAATGTTGCACGTGCTGAGACTGATGTTTATACTGGTGCGATTTGTGTCCCGACCGGTTACAATTTGCCTTGAGTTCCCAAACTGAACTTCATACTCAGAAATGTCTGCTTTGGAGTTGTTGTTGTAAATCTAAATAAAAAAAGCAGAGGGAGAATCAGAAAACCTCTAGAGCAGGGGTCTCAAACTCCAGTCCTGTGGAGGCGCAGTCCTACACAGTTTTCGGTTCACCCTCGTTTAGCACACCTGATTCAACTCCTTGTGCTAATTACCACACAGCTCTTGAGCTGAATCATTTGTGGTGGGACAGGGAAAGAACTAAGCTACACAGGGCTGCAGCCCCCCAGGACTGGAGTTTGAGACCCCTGCTCTAGACCTTCTTGGATGCTTCCATATTCCAGTGTCAATCCCCGTGACTGAGGCTTTGGCCAAAATTTTATGAGTTAGTGAAATTCATCAGGCAGACAAAACTCTGGGAAAATATCACATTTTTATCTGCAACAGTATTACTCAACAGCAGAACACAATCTAGGCGGAAGGACGCGAGGCATTTGGAAATGAAAGAAAAACCTACTATCTTCCACATGACAGTAACATTGCGAGTACCACTGTATTGGTGTACAGTTCTCCATAGGTCCAGGCTCACAGATGGGGCTGTGTAAAACAGGGAAAAGTAGTCTGAGAAGGCATGAAGTGTACATTCACAGAGGCAACAACACAGTGAAGTGTGCACTACAGGAAGGCAAGGTGACCTGTGGTCAGCTATGGAGCACTGTGACATCTGCAGTGTCACTGTGTTTACTACAGGCCCATCCTCGGGAGCCTGTACACAGTTCACGTTTCTGCTCAGGCAGGGAGCTGGGAGAGAGCAAAAATGTGGACTGTCTGGAGGTTTGGGACCGGGTTGGGAAACTCTGCTCTAGGTTATCTGATTTTAAGAAACCCTTAAGTGTGGGTAATTGCTGCTGGTATATGTCTATGAAGTAAATTATTAAATTATTGTATAAATTACTTATGTAACTTATTTATGTTGTCAGGGTGGAATGGTGGCTCAGTGTTTAGTACTGTTTCCTCACACCTCCAGGGTAGAAGGTTGAAACCAGCCTCTACTCTCAATATGTGGAGTTTGCATGTCCTCCCTATGATGCACTTAGGCTACTTGGTGTCTCTTAATTGCCTGTTATGCATGTGTTCTGCAAAGCCTGGGATCCTACCCAAGGTGGAACAGGCCCCAGGTGACCCTGACCAGGATAAGTGGTTCATCAATAAAGGCTTCTTTATCAGTCATTCACTTCTTTAACCAATCACAGTCTTCATTGTATGACATCACCACATTGGTTCTTCCACATTGGTCCTTGGAGTCGGTGTGTGACTCAGCAGGCTGAGCCCCTGTGCCTGTGATTGGAAGGTCGCTAGTTCAAACCTTGTTGTTATTATTATAGTTATTAATATCCTGCTTACATTGCTCTGTCCAGCCTTTGCAGGTGAGTGTCTTCCTAAGTTTTGTATTTATGACCTTAACAAAAGCATACACAATAAAATGGGTACTTTACAAATCTGTGCAACTTGATACTTAACAGAATACACTGGATTTATTTAATGTGGTGATGTCATTCAGTGAAGACTGTTATTGGTTAAAGAAGTGAAACACAAGCCCCTACTTTATTAAACGAGGGACACATCAAACGTGAGGGAAGCGTCTCCTGCCACTCACGTTCAGTGCGCGTTGTGAATCTTTGGGACTTGACCCATGGTCCAAACCCTTGGTCAGATCCTGCCAAAGAGCAGCGCACCTGGTATGTGTACTGCTCCGAGGGCTGCAATCCGCCCATCGTTACCTGGTAGCGGCTGCTGCTCAGGCCCTTTAATGTCTCCTGTGGAAAAAGTGGTTTCCACAAATTGGAGATTATGGGATGAGTGAGAACAAGCCACGCCAGGCCTGAGAAATGCCGCCTTGTTTCAGCAGAGGAACACAATCACAACATGGGTCTTCAACTCAAGTTTTTGTGATGAGCTCAGGGAAACTCACAGGTTCCCTAATGGCAGGTGACAGTGACAGACCTCCAACAGCTCAGGACACCATGACAGTCCTCCTTCTGTGGGGTGATGCCAGTATCACTCACCTTCACAGTTAGGTTTCCATCACTGGTTCTGACTTGGCAAGAGAGGTTGAACCTGGAGAAGTTCCCTTTTACAAAGAAGGACACGTCGGCATGGCGGGTAGCTGGCATAACTGCCAGATGTTGGACTTTTGGCGACACTGAGAAAGAGAAGGTGGGTTTACAAGGTCAAGACAGCAACATTATGAGTTGTGATGAGGGCTAGATAACTGTTCCAAAGGCTTGTGTTCCTGTTGTCTCGCCTCTTTCAGCCGTCTTCCTTTTGTTTAAGTAATGTTTAATGTTTAATAAATGTTTAGTCAATAATATAATAAGTGCAGACTATATCCGGTTTACAACTGGGTTCCGTTCCGACAGATAGGCTGTACGTCGAAATGGACGTATGTCGGAATAGGAAAGTCACACTGCCCCTTAGGTGTGAGCATGAGAGTGGCAGGTACGTGTGAGGCTGGCATGGTCATACTGTACATTATCACGGCAACTATCATATGCGCACAGCATGAATTAGGTAGCATAGTGCAGCTGGGCACACAGCTGCCCCAAATGTATTTTTGACAGCCATGCATGTACTTCATTTAAAGGGAAAAAAAAACTTTAGTTGTATGTGTGAGTTACTGTAAACTGAATGGGTTGTAACAAAATCATACTTTATTCTTAGGGTTACCACCAGTCTGGGGGGGGGGGTTTCACCATGCAAAATATGTTGGATACTGTATGTGCCCTACCCCAAATAATGAAATTATCTTTCACCCACGTCACCACAGAGGAGGATGAGTAGAAAGAGACGTTAAAGAGGCAGTTGTGCTTGTAAAATAAAAGATTTAGTTAAAATCTGCTTTAAGATTTTTTTTCTTTAGTCAGGCAGAAGGTCACTCAGCTCTGCCATATGTCTACATGCACATTTTAGTGTCAGAGCCACGTCGGACATATAATTTATATTGGGCAGAAGGAGGATATCGAGAATGTGCCAATATTATGCATTACTTGATCTAGTGTTTGCTCTTGACCTATTCATATGTGTGGTAATTTAACGGTGAAATCCAGGGTAGACCTTGAACCTTTTGGTCACGAGTTCCATACTGCAGATTAACCTCCATACGAACTTCTACAGTCTGAAGACCACAGTCAAGCTAAGATGCATCTGCAGGATCTGAAGCTTGGACTCCATCTCACCGATATCAGTGATGAGAAAGCTGAGGTTCTCACTCTCCTCTCCCAGACTGTTGGTCACCCTCACCGTTATGTTGTACACGGTCTGGTCTGGCACGGCTTGGAAGGAGCAGTGGTTGTACGTGCCCAGGATGACTTTGATGGGGTTTCTGCAAAATCCAGGGCATGACAGATGACATACACAAATTTAGTATGATTTTTACAACTAATGCAATTCTCATTTTCCAAAAATTAGTTTTTAACACTCCTTATATGCCTTCAGCTAGATGTCCGTACCGAAGTGGTACACCTCACTTTACTGCAGTATCTTGCTTACTCACATTATTTTTGGCATTATAGATGCATACTTGCACCAAAGAACACAGCTGAGTAGAGATGCACTTGAACTGAAAGAGTATACTGTAAGTGAAGTAGTACTCACTGTAAAATCAGGGTTTAATACTCACTGTAAAATCAGGTGCAATATTTATTGTAAAATCAGGGTGTAGTCGAGACTGGTACAGTAATACTCACTGTAAAATCAGTGTGTAATACTCACTGTAAAATCAGGTTGTACCTGAGACTGTGTGGCTGGTAGAGTTATACTCACTGTAAAGTCAGGATGCAGTGGTACGTGAAGCTATAACTCAGGCTATGGGGTATGTCAGGGTCCCAGTAACAGTTCACATGCTCCATCTCATGTGTCTCACATTTGATGTTTCTTGGTTTCAGGGGAGGGACTACATTAAGGGAGTAATATAATTATTACAATAAAATAATCATTTTATTGCCCTTTGTGACAGAATGCTTCAGCGCTTTAGGGCATAAACTGCAAAAGAAGTAAAGCATTATAACGTATTATGAAGTAATATTAAGTATGACCCAGAACACCGTTACTCTGTACTGGATAAGTGACAATAGAACATGGAAAAAAAAAAAAAAAACATACAGTATGACTTTGGTCTTTCATGCAAGTGGTTCAAAATGCAATACTTACATAACACATAGTTCAGTGTACATGTTTCTTGCGCATTGGAGTCCTCACATGTAGCAAGAATTCCAAATTCATTGGTGTGATTAAGGTTATTCACAATGATTCCATAGACTCCCTTGTCAATTAAGGAATGTGGACGGGAAATATGCTTAAAAGTGAATTTTTTTACTTGTCCTCCTCTTGGAACAATACAGCAAAAATGACCGGAAGACCCCTCCTGAAGTAGCTAGACAACAAGGAATATTTTTAAACATTACTACTACTATTACTGCTATTACTGGCGTAATAATGATGATCATAATCTTAAGGGTACCTGTTCAAAAGGGAATATCTTAGGCTTGTCATCTGGTGCCTGTACACCTGCAGATTTAGAAGGGAGATGGATGTGAGAAATAACTTTGGATCTGAATCACGACAACCTGAGGAGCGAAGCACGGCACAGATGAACACTTATAACAGGGTTTCCCAACCCGGTCCTCAGGGACCCCCAGTCGATCCACTAACCCTAAGCCTGCCAGACCATCCACATTTTTTCCTAGAAGCTGGGAAGAAGCAAGAACATGGATCGACTGGGAGTCCCTGAAGACTGGGTTGGAAAAAACACCTTATAACAACCCTGAATGTGGTCTGGTGTTCCACCGACTCCCCCCTCCAGTATTATAACCCAATCGGGTTGCAAATTTGAACAACTGACCTATGAAATAATAGAGTGTTCACTAAACTGAAAGCTTAAATCTAACATCATCCTTGAGTTCTAACTGAAGGCTGCAAAGTGGTCATAGGGGATGTGGTTTAACGTCAGGCACGTTGATGTGCCGTGAGTGCCTCCACCAGACTGTCAATTTGGTAGCTAGTGGTCCATCAGAAAGTGAGGCTTCCAGTCAACTGTGAGGAACTGTGGGGACTGTGAGGAAGCCTAGAGAACCATAAATAGTCCGGTGGAGACTGGTGGGTAAAAAAAATGAAGGTAAGAGGATAATACACTTTACAGTTTCACAACAGTGAATTTTCCAATAAATTTTTCCATGGATATTTCTTATGAAAATATAATTTTAGTAATGTAGTTATTTCAAAGTTACTTGTTTCATAGTTTAAAAATACAGGAGGTACTTAATAAATAAATGAGATGTAAATATAAGCTGATATATAGAAGCAGTGCTGTAGGCAGTGGCTGAATGGGTTGGAGTGTTCCCTGTGGAAGCTGAAAAGGCCCAAACTCCAAAAAGTCACTGACACCAGGTGGAAAAAAACACACCAGCGCGTCTCCAAGTTTTTATTTCGCTTGATCGATCAAAGGGAGAGTCCCAATCCTGGGAATAGCGTCTCTCCCCCTTGTACAACCCCCGAGTCCTGGATTATTTCTCTTACTTTCTGTTAATCAACCAGTTACCCTTCATGCATTGCCATTACATGTGTCAAATATAAAACAATATTCGTTTATTTGTGCCTATTATTTATCATGCATAACCATTCACATATTTTAGACTTTTAAGATAAAGATCAAATGATACATTACAGGTAAAAAAAGAGAGCACACGTACGTCCCAGGACAAGCTCTGTAATTAGAGCTGACAATGTCGCCATGCTGAAGAATATCTTATTCAGTCGTTGGAAAGTGGAAGCTGACAAACGGAATGGGCCTATGTATTTTATGCAACTTTCTCCAAGCCGGTTTTCCTTTTGGATACGATATCGAGCTGTGCACAAATGGTTGCGAAATAATTCGATCTCATGCGACTGGCGTGATTAACATCTATAAACCCTCGCAAAAAGTCAACCCGTAAAGCTCAAGAAAAAGATGGTCTGGGAGACAAACGCTTAAACGCAGTAATCAACCACGTTAAAGAAACTATTTCAATTTCTGTAAAGCTACCTCTGATATTCACAGAAACTCCAAATATCTGCTAGTTATGTTCGAGCTCCTATGAGGGAAAAAATACCATAGTCATTACATGAATGCTGGAAATGTATGAATAGACGTCTACTGGGGACTGAGCCACCATGTACGTCCCATTCGGTTTCAGAGATATTAACCCTTTAGTGTGTTGCCCCAATGGCATGTAATATTCATACAATGTATTAATTAATAACTGTTTGACAGAAAGTGATCTTGAAAATCCAAGGGGTGTGCATTGTCCCCCAGGTTCCCCTGATCAATGCACACTTTATAGGACGTGGCTGTCCCATTTGGTTTCAGAGCTATTAACCCTTTAGTGCATTGTCCCATTGCAATTTAAATGGATGCAATATAATAATTAATAACTATTACAGACAAAAATAATCTGAAAATCCAAGGGGTGTGCATTGTTCCCTGTAGTCCGCTGATCAAAGCACACTTCACTAGATGTGCCTGTCTTGTCTAGTGTTAACGTTATTAACCCATTCATGTATTGTCCCATTGCACATTATACGGATACATTCGAACATTCAAAAATTAATTAAAATTCGTACGTAAAGCAATCTGGGAAAGAAATGGGTGTGCAACAGTCGCCATGAGCCCAAAATGCTAAGCCACCATGTAAATACAGCTGACAGGACCTATTATATTAGCTATTAACACGATTTTGCACAAATCACGAAACTGTTTGAAACGCAAAAATAATCGGTATGCATCGTTGTCTGTGTACAGGACGTCACAATTCTGTCATTAAAAACGCCCCTACATTACTTCCGTTAAAAGTTATGAAAGCCAGAAGCCAACTGAATATCGAATATGAGGCTCTATGACAGACGCTTAATAACCGCTTCCAAGAAACCATCCTCCTCGTCTTCCAGTGTAGCTCAGTCTGTATAGTTAATCAGCTTGTAGGTAGGAGTTTGTTCACGGAATAACGAAAACGCAGCAATATATGTAATGAGCTTATGATTAAAAATACATTGATTTGCTCTTTTATAATACTGCTAGTAAGATATTGACCGATATTGATTCAAAATTTAAGTACAGCCATGCAAGTGCATCTTACCGGAGTTTGTTTTCCACTCGCTCCAGTTAGCGGCGAACGCATGACTGAGGCGCTTTATTCTCACTGAATGGTCTGTGCATTGCAAAGGCCATTCTGAAATCCATTTCCACTGCAACAGTCCGTCGCCGATGTTTCGATCGAAGTGTACTGTAGTCTAAGTTAATGGACAGACAGTCTTGCTTAGTAATATCGGAAATAGGCTACCTAGTTTTTAAGACATGGGATCCGCGAGGCACTGCTTATATACCTTACCTCATAAACTTTGCTTAAGTTCTTCCCACGAGCAATCTGAATTCTGAAAGTGATATTGCTTTCCACGTCGTCATCCAAGTTTATCCTCCACTTCACCGAAAGTTCCTGCTTCGTATTATTTGCAAATATGTCGTCGATGATCGGAGTCGAGTCTGGACAATTAACAACCCAAAGACATGAAATGAATGCATGTAAAATCCATCGCAGAGTCTGTATTTATATAGCAAACTGTAAAGAAACAAGGAACGGTCGTTTAGCTTTACCTTGTTTTAAACTCAATGTGTTCTTATATCCAGCTGCCAGTGCCAGAAAGAAAAAAAACAATCCCAAGTACATATCGATAACACTTTCTTTTATTACTAATACGCAATAAAATGTGTATCAAAGAGCATCACCGATATATTAGGTAGAGTGACAAATGAACATCATCCATCTGACTTAAAAGGAAGCATTAGGGGAAAATCCGGTTAGTTGCATAAGAAAAATTGCCAAATATGATCTCCGTGCCTTATATCTGTAGCACATAATGTCACAATATACATATCTAGCTCAATCTAATTACAAAAACGTCTGCGTGTATGTTTCATTTGCACGACGAAATATTGCGACATTTATTTGAAATGGTAGGCCGACATGCTACAGCAATTGAAAAATCCTGTCAAAGCAAAGAAAATGTGAAGCATGTGCTAAACGAATATACCCTATCGAATTTCATGTATTGTTGTTGTTATTCGTCCTCTTCTCGATGTTGTTAGAATTTGTAGTAGGTCTAATTGTAATAGTATTCCTAGTAGTTTAGTCGTCTGTGTTAGTGTCGATATCTTTTTTGTTGTTGTCGCTGTTTTTCACATCTTTCAACATCTGCCGCTGCAGGTGATTTCAGAACCACTAAGGTACCAAAGAGAAAATCCATTAGGATCCCACCTGTAACCGGGCCTGTGCTCCCTAGTTCTGTCATTGTTATCTGTTCAGTCCGCATAATAAAATCCCCTGCGAGAGTTTGCTTTGCACTGCAGCTGTATCTGGGTCATGCGTCTTATCTTGGCGGGACAGAATGACAGAACTCCCCAAACGACCCAGTGGCTGTTTAAGAGGTCCTTTGAGGATCTCTCTACGGAAGATCTCTCATCCCAGCAGACTACTCCCGAAGTTCACCTGTCTGGTGGCCCACTGCTATGTGGAGGACCCGCTCCTCTATGAGTCATCTCACAGCAATCTGGAAGAGCTGGAAGAACCCTGGGAGTCCATCTGGCAATGAGATCAGCCTGTTCTCGAGTCCGACTGGCTCTGGCAAGAGATGGTACAGTCAGACAGTGAAATGTCAGACTCCTCGCCTCCCAACTGCAAGCTCAGGTACTCTGCTCAGTCCGCAGCTTCCCTTCCGTGCCAAGTCACTCCTGTTCTGTGTCCTGGCGAAGGAATATTTTTCTGTTTTCTGTGCTCCCTAGTCCCAGCATTGTTGTCTGTTTACACTCCTGGTCCTGTTCAGTCTGCATAATAAAGTCCCCTGCAAGGGTCTGCTTTGCACCACAACTGTTTCTGGGTCGTGCTTCTTGTCTTGGCGTGACACCAACTGGGTTGGCAAAATTCATAGTGGGACCCACCCATCAGCAAAATTTATTGTGGGGAACCCCGAAGTCCAGTGCAAATTTTTAATCCCAGTCCAGATATAGGTCTACCTACATGCAGTACTTTTTTGAAAAACTGAAAGTTATCAATGCAATGAAAATTAACCTATGTTTATTGCCAAATTTCTCAACAAACAGGAAGAAACAACTCTACTCATGAGATTTTGTAGCACAACAGAATGAACTTTTACTAACCAGCAAACATGGGAAATCTGCCAGATGTGATTTTGTCTATATTCATATGTAGATTTTGAATGTATTCTATATTGCCAGTATGTGTGAACATGCCAGAATTATTTGTGATCTACTGTCAAACATGGAATACAGAATAATTGCAAAACATACAGAAGAAACACGTCAAAAGGAATGCAAATAAGAGTACACAGGTTAACATAAGGCAGCACAAGACATCATAAGACAATAAGCTGAACATTAGAATTAGTGCAGAAACTATTTTAGTGCAAAGGATATTGCTGGTTTGCTGTGAAGGAAAGATGTCAGACAAGTTGGGAATGGTCTCTGGGTGAGTGGATTGCATCCTGGGTGATTACTGAGTGTCACGACGGAACACTCGGGCAGGGTCTGAAAGTTCTTTATTGGGGCAAACCAAAGGGAAATCCAAGTCACCAGCAGGGTCAAAACCAGAATCCATCCTGTCCGAAATACAAAAGCCAAAGGGGAATCCGTGATCGTTGTTGGGTCGGGTGCCGTTAAGTCGTAGAGCCGGGAGTTCCGTCCGAGGATGCAGACAGGACACACGGGGAGAAAACACGAGGGTAGATCGAGGCTGGGGCGCAGGAAGCGGGAAGAGGGAGAGTCGGGTGGATCGGAGCTGAAACAGAGACAAAGGAGACAGTCGCTCAGAAATTGCATGCTACAATAACTCGCATGGAATGATGGTCGTGCGGGGTTTAAATAATGAAGGTGGGTGTGGTGTAGCGAAGGGGGGCGTGGCTGCGATAGATAGCTATGGGGAAGATGCTGTGGAGATGGCTTGCGGTCCAGGTTATGATGAACTTGATGGCAGTTTGGTGACAGGGCAACTGCCTTGGGGACTGGAAACAGCAGCAATCTTCCCAGCTTTCTCCTACGCTTTGGCTTTGAACAGGTCTTACAGTATAATGTTGGCAGCTGACAGCCTGTGATTTTCTCAGTTGACCAGACCACTCGTTGTAACCTGATCTTGGAGAGGGTGGAGCCAGCAGGAAACCAGATGGTGATGGAGGATGTCAAGATGCTGTCCATAATGGCAATGCATAAGTGGGATGCATTGGGAGACATCGAGCTTTTTGAGTTGGCATAGGATGAACAGTCTTTTCTGGCTTTTTTTGGTGATGGAGATGATTTGCACATCACACTTCAATGTGTTGGTGATTGTGTTCCACAGGAATTTGAAATACACAACCACAGAATGGCCTGGCTGCCAATTACCAAGGAAAGGTAGGGAGGGAGTCTATGGTAGAAGACAAATTTCATTTCCACTGTCTTGACCACAATTAGTTCCAAGTTGCTGGTGATGCATCATGTGGCGAGATAACCACTTCTCTGGAATAGGTCTCATCATATTCGGAAATGAGTCCATTGTGTCATCTGCAAACATTAAGATTTTGATGGACTTGTCTGCAGAGGTAGTCATTTGAGTACAGTGAAAACAGGAGGGGTGAGAATTTTGACAATGGACCACAAATAATTCAAATAAGTTCACATATACTGGGATCCTGTGTTGATGGCATTAGGGTTAGATTGGTCAGTGCCCAGCCTTACATGCTGCTTCCTCACTGACAGGACTGACAGGTCCCTACGGGTACAGCTAGCTGAGTCAGCTTGCTGTAGAGAAGCCATGGGGTTCCTGTGGAGAGTCGGCCAGTCCAAGATCATATCTGTATGTCTGCATGATGTGCAAATTAGGTTCAGAACTTGGACATCTGACTGCGACCCTTCTTGGATGTAGAGATGCAGTGCAATAGTCGGACATCTGGCTAGGACATTTTTTATACATCTGTAGAAGTATAGGGTTGAGTGGTGGCTCTGAGGCTAGGGATCTGTTTCAGTAACCGGAAGATTGCTGGTTCAAATCCTGTGAATGTCCAGAGTGATTCTACTCCATTGGGCCCTCGAGCAAGGCCATTAACTGCAATTGCTTCATCCTGGGTATGATGCTATTCTACATCCAGCATTATAAGGAGGTCCCCCAACTTACAGGAAAAACCCTGCTGGTTGGTTGTAGGATTGGCACTCCAGCCACTGGAAAAAAGATGCTGGTAGGAGGGCCCAGCATCTGGAGGAATCCCTCCTGAAAATGGGGGAACATGTACATTTTACAAGTATGAGGCCACAGTACATGCCCCTCTGCGCTGCCCTCAGTACCGGCCCTAGCCATTGTAGTGCATCACTGCCAGCACCCACTGTGACACTGGCTGGAAAATCAGTGCCACCTCAGACGTTGGCAGCTTATGTTGCTTACAGGATTGACCTGCCATGCCTGCAGAAATGCAATCAGATGAATTTCAAATATGTATAATTATATATACTAATGATAACAATATGTTTCGTACATGACTAAACTTCTATTACACTTTGTAATATAATTGATTTAGCTTGGAAACAAAAATTGCCTGTAGGCTATGGTGATTCCTCATGAGAAAATCCATCCATCCATTTTCTTCACTTATCCTATTCAGGGTCATGGGGGTCCAGAGCCTAGGGCATAAAGTAGGAAATGACAGAGGATAGCGTGCCAACCCATTGCAGGGCACACTCACACACCTAAGGGCAATTCGCTAACTCCAATCAGCCTCAGCATGCTTTTGGACTGTAAGGGGAAACCGAAGTACCGGGAGGGGGCAACACGGCAAGAACTCCACACACATGAAATTTTGCCGAAGACTCAAACCCAGGTCCCAGAGGTGGAATGCAACAGTGCTAACCACCATTCCACCCTCGCGAAAAACATCACCCGAAACATCATTCCATTTTGATCGTAGGTATAATCATAACTGTACGGCAGTCGATTATAGTGCACTTCATTTGAAAAGTCAAAAAACATATAGGTCTACCAACGTGGGATTACACGTTAGTCAGCGGTCCGAAAACCAGTCTCCCTTTCGGCTCTCCCTTTGAAGGGTGCTATATTTTAATTAACGTCAATGTGACGATAGGTGGCGATATACACCTTATTGAAGTCCACGTACCGAGCGTGGCTTCACAATATAAAAGACCGACAACCAGGGTAAAGAACAGAATAACATATCATCAAGAATACGTGTCCCGATATTTATGTGAATACTTAATCCTGTTTGGCTTTGTCAAGATATTAAATGGGCTGACATAGCCTAAATTTCAACCTGATAGATAAAACATGCAAATTGAAGTTTTCTTTGTATTCAGATATTGGAAGGGATTTGGGGTTATTTAGGTATATAGGCTACGTAAAGCCCAGGATTTTGTTAGAGACGCAAAGAGTATATTTTATGACCAAGTTAAAAAATCCTTTGGATTTAAACAGAGTACCATATAGAATATATGATAAATAAAAAACAGCGTAACAGAGCTTTCAATACACGTCAATACAAGTTACTGTTTAATCAATCAACGGAAACCTATATATAATGAAATGCTTTAATTATTTTGAAATATCTATTCGTTTTTTACAAATTATTGAAATACTTTCACAAAACGTTTAGAAACATGGTAATCCTTCTTTATCCGAAGAGGGTAAACAGCCTAAAAACAGCCAGTGTGATATTGAGACGATTTAATACAAGCAAGCCTTACTGACGAGAAGTAGTTTAGTTTGTTAATTTGTGCCTAATTGCATAGCGGTTCCCCGTACATGTGCCAGGGTAACGCTACCATGGTGCTGAACTCCAATATCTGCGAACATACTGTAACCTGTTACATGTAAATAAATTATTCAGATTATTTAAAGTATTATTATTATTTGTTTTATTGAAGATTTCCGTGGTGGTAAACTGGTGTCATTCAATGTTCCTTGTCCATCGAATCACATCCAGCTGTAAATTGCATATACTTGCGTTGGATCGACGAAATCAACGAAGAAAGATGCATTTTCAGAGACAATTCAGGTTGACTAGTGCCTTCCTACTGTCTATATGTCTATTCCCCTGTCCAAGATTAAATGCCTCTGCTCTCACACATTGTTGCCTGATTGTCCAGGATGTGGGCAGCTTACTTTGGAATAACCGTTAGAAATTGATGGACTCGTTCACAAAAATAATCCACTACGTACCGCCTGCACATATTGGTTTATAAAATTATACAATATGTGGCAGCGCTTTAGCAGCACGAGGGACCAGGCTGAGTCTACAAGTCAATCTGAGCCCCCGACTAGCTGACGTCAGCGTCAGGCTATTCTGGCTGCACACTCCTCTTCTCGGAAAGTCTCTCCACCCTCCCCAGCCCCTCGCCCAAGCCAGCACCGATTGCAACTACTAAGGAATCTGGTTTTATTAACTACACGGCGCCCCCCTCCCCAGTTGTTCGATACAATACAACAGTCACGATTATATGTAGAACATCAGCGACCTCCCTGGTCACTGTCGACACGGGCGCCCCTGTGTCTGGCCTGATCACCATCTCGTCCGTCCCGTCCACTCTGATCACTCCCACATGGATCCCAGTTTTTTCCTCGCTAACTGGAACACCATACTTCCGGTTACGAAGAACAGTCCCTCCTCTTTGCCCTTGTTTTTTTCCTCTGCTAGTTCATGACGTTCAGTAAATGTGCGTCTGGTCCGGGCGAACTCCTTTCACTGTTCGGCTGTTGAGGTTATCTGTGCTGTTTATTTAGTAGAGATTTGTGGAATTTGGTTCATCGGAAAACGGAGGAGCCCAGCGATCGGAGACCGTAGGTATTACGCTCTGCAAATCTAGTCTAGTTAGAAGTCGGTCCCACCATCCCGTTCAGCGTCGGATATCCCAGCTACAGTTATTTTATCCTGTAGCCGAGTTAAGCAGATATGACTATTGCAGTGAAATTCGTTTGCATGTGTAGCTGTATCTTCTCTTTTCTTTCCGTTTTTTTAATTTTAATATTGTATTTCATAGTTTGCTCGCTTTCAGACTGAAGGTTAAGAACCCTACCGAGCCTTAGTGAAAAAACCTAAGACTGTTATGACTATGGAAATGTCTAATTTTTTAAGGTAACCAGTTAGGCAGCTAATATTCCTGTAAACATAGCATTAACAAACTGCTTGGTGTTTTTCATTTGTTTGTTTTGTTTTTAAATAATATGGCAATTCTATACAATTTTGGTAATGATTAACTATATCTATATCTTTTTATTTCATTGGAAATGGCATTGATTGAGTAACGTTTGCACCCTGACTGGTGTAGGCCTATACTGATTTTCACGCGTTTTTATAAGATTAAAACTGAAAAACAGTGACATTTTATTTCTTAAAATACTGACGATTTATAATTTTAACATACTTTTAATGGTCACAAGTAACAGCTAGAACGACGGCGACAGCGGTTATGTAACGATGAAAGCGTGATTACACTCACTTGCTTTTTGGTAACTTTTTTTTTTTTGGATAGGGGCACCTGTCAGAAAAGTACTTATTGGCGCTTTCACTTGAGACTCACGACTAAAACTACGGCCGAAAATGCATTTTTAAACTATTCTCTGTGCAATGAAGAATGACAGAAGTGTCCTTTCGTATTTGAATTATTAGCAAAGATTTTAAAAAGTGGGAATCGCTTATGTACCCTGAGATTGAAAGTTTGTAATCGTTTGGCTAATTCGGGCCGTGGTGCCTAGGAACAGGTGACGGGATGTTTGGACCGCAGTCTAGGTGCACATTGGACGGACTCCAGTGTGCTCTTTTAAATACATACACTCATACATGCGTACAGTATTAATATTTCACAGCAGATGATTCTTGTTGATAATGCTATTATAATTTTCTTAAAATGTCTTTTCTGTGGAGTATGGCTGAGTTGAGGTAGCAAAAACACTTTTGCCGTTGAATGGTATGAGTGACATTACTAATATCTTTACGAATTAAGCTGCATTCGTTCTGTTTTCACGACTTTTTCACGAATTCTGTCAGCCCCGCTCATCTGGACCCGTTTAGTCGCCGTTCGCATTGTGCACTGCAGCCCGCCTTATAGTAATTCACTGACTTCATGCCCAACTGCCTGCGTAAAACATTAAGTCTCGCACTCCTAACCCCAGGGTCAGCTGCTTTATTTCTCAGACTAGAAGATATGCATGCATTTTAAAACGTTTGTTGTCTTTATAGCATATAACTTGGAATCTGCGAATTCCCACAGTTCTCGCTGTGTCGCAGTGTAGAATGACACTTTGCGGCTTCATTACCTTTTGTTATAAAACTGGTTTGTGATTCATACATAAGTGTTTTTTTCGTACCTGACACATTTGGAGGATTATGCCAGAAATAAGTTTGATTACACTCACTTGCTTTTTGGTAACTTTAATTTCAAACTACGTTGATTTTTTTTTTGGATAGGGGCACCTGTCAAAAAAGTACTTATTGGCGCTTTCACTTGAGAATCACGACTAAAACTACGGCCGAAAATGCATTTTTAAACTATTCTCTGTGCAATGAAGAATGACAGAAGTGTCCTTTCGTATTTGTAGTTTTTATGTATTCCAGGTTAATTTGGAGGCGCTTGTGACGTTGGTGAGAACGGCTGTACGTTTATTGCTTTGAGTGCCAGTGGTCGCTGATTGAGAAGAAATTGGAGCAAACTTCTAGGTATCAACAACCATCAGTAAGCGATTCCAGCATAGGTGTAAATTACGGGGGTGGGGTGGGGGGGTGTTGTAATCAAATCAAAACCAGCTAATACAGCCCCCCCCCCCCCACAATTCTCATGTTTCACCCGTAATGAGTGCAGACCTCAACTCCCCCAATGTTCCAGCCAAAGTTACGCCCTTGGATTCCAGCGAATGCAAAACAAAAAATTGAATCGAGGAAGTCATAGTGGGTGGAGGGAAATGCCAGATAAAATGGTTAAAATAAAGTGGCTTGCAGATGATTGTCGCAGTGTAACTGTGTGGCACCAATAGACCTTTTGTCACATACGTTATAGCTTTAAGCAGGAGCGATTCTGGGATTTGACACTCGGTGGGTGGGGGGGGGGAGGGAGGCACACTGAAGAAACATTGTACACCACTCCCCCTCCCCCAGGTCCACTACAGTACTTTGCTGAGGGGGGTGGGGTATGAAATGTATATGGAAATATGGGACAATGGTACAAATCGCTAAATGGTTACAGGAAAAATAATTTTAACGAAAACAGAGGAGCCCCTATGGTTTCAAAGGAAGTGCGGATGTTGGGTGTTGCAGCCTTGTGCTGTTCTTGGCCCGTTCCATCATTCGGTGTTAAAGGGCAGCGCTGCTTGCTGCTCTCAGCTGCCCTCTGTTCTTTCTCTTGAATCCCACAGTCCTACTGCTTAGGATATGTGCTTCCTGTATCTATACATTGACTTCTATAACTTCTCTTCTGCATCTGAGTGTCTCTGGCAAGGATGTAACATACTGTTTGGCACCGGGTAGTAGTTTAAATTTGGATGCCAGGGTGCAATTTCCATATGGTACAACAAAATGGAAAGTTTGTATGTTGTTATTTTGAGTGTATGATTATTACCACATCTGTTTCAAAAACGATTTTTAAAGAGTGGTATATCATATTATCAGTTCATGACTATTATAAGTGTCTGACATCAGTTAAAGTACTTTTCTTTCTGATAATCTCTCAAAGTACTCAGTGTTTTATCACTTTAATTGCATTACATTCTTAATTTATATGACTGGATATCATACTTAACTATAGTAATGTACATTTCCTCAGAAATTCCTGGTTTTTTTAATGTCTAGCCTTCTGGTGACAAGTCTAGCAGTTTAAACTGTGTACTTTTTCAATGTGTCTATTTCTTGTGTAGGTGGTGAGTTTTCCTCAGCTTCAGTAGTCTAGCAGTCTAAAAATGGATTCGTGTGGCTTTCGTTATTGACACTTTCCAAAAGTCATAGCGGTAAAGCTTTGGTCTCAATGCACAGGGTGCCGTAAGGGGAAAGAGGAGATGCCATTGATTGATTTGTTACATGGCTTTCCCAGAATCATCACCATTGGTACACAAAGAGCATTGTTTATAATATGAACAGCGGGTAAACCCATTATGATAATAGAATTTTCTGATGATATGCTTTTTATGCTTCTAAAATATTTCATCGCGTCAGGATTTGTTTGGTTGTTCTTGGGTGTTCCAGAAGTTAGTCTTACTACCCATACCATGTGCAAGTCTTATGTATAATTATGCTTTTCTGTGTTTTTAGGTGCATGTTGTATTATCTCTTAGCCTTTGATCATGGGCTTGAATGCTTTTGTTTTGGTTTGTACTGCTGAAGCGAAGTGGCTGCCCTTTTGGAACCATGATGGATACGTGTTTCCTGCCATGTTGAATCAGTCTAATTTTATCACTAACATGGGGGGGGTGGGGGGGTTGGTGAATGTTGCTGAAGAACATATGAATTTTGCCTTCCTGTTTTGTTAATGTCCATGGCTGCATGTTTACTTTTTGTGTAACACTGCAGGCCTTTGCTATCTTTGTGTGAAATGATTATCCAGACCTGTGGCCTGTACTACGAAGTGGGGTTACTGGCTTATCGGGGTAACTTATCAGATTTAACGTACCACAGTTTAAATGGACTTCATATTCGTTCACTTACATTTTGCCCAGACTACCTTAAATCCGACAAGTTACCCCGATAAGTCAGTAACCCCGCTTCGTAGTACAGGCCCCAGAACACTCTGGTTTTGCAATAAAATGATCAACATCGCCAACATTTATATTCCCAGCGTCTGAATCCCCTCTAGGTCCTGGATGACCAAACAGCTGTCCACTTGTCCAATACTCTTTATCTACAGGTCAGCTGTATGTTAATAAACGTTAAGAAGAAACGTTAAGAAACGTTAGGAAACCCCCCAGAGCTGCATCAGCACTGTGGCTGTTTGAACCCCCCCTTCACTAAAACTGCTTTACCGTTTTTTTTGTATGTTTTGTTTGCCAGTGTGACAGCGCGGTCATTTTCCAGCCAGCAACAATGTTCCCATACAAGAGACGATGACGGATATTGGATTGCATTTGTTTACCTTGACAGCTTCATTAGCACGCATAATAAGCCTAAGGCAAGTAAAGAATTCCCTTAGGCAGAATTCCACTCGGTAATGTTCACCTCTGAATTATCCCCCCCTTTTGCCATTCTCCATTCTGTCGGAACATTAGCTTGGCTGCCGTTCCAGCCCTTTGCCCCAGGGGCGATATTCCGCTGCAGGATATGACCCTCCTTCCGTCCTCTTCGTTACTGACCAGCTGCTCGAATTTCGGCCAACGCAGTGTTTACTCAGGGAATTTTTTCTGCTCGTATATAGTACAAACCGAAATCTATTTCGAAGAGTATTTGAGTTAGAGCTAACAGGACCATAAAAAGGCTGAAATAAAGAGCAGGATTTGCGTATTTAGACAAGTTATCATGCTGGGAGTATTGTCTGCATCCATAAACACCTGAAGATGAAGGGAACTTGATGCTTTTTGTATCTTGGCAGCGCGTGGCTCAGTGGGCTAAGCCTGTGTGCCTGTAATCAGAAGGTCACCAGTTCAAACCTATCCTCAGCATGTCTGCAGGTCCTCGAGCAAGGCCCTTAACCCTACAGGTGGCTGTCCTTTGTGGACAGCTTACTCTCTACAAAGAGCAAGTTGAGGGAGGTGTAAAAAAGAATTTGCCCACGGGGACAATAAAGGATCTATTATTATTGTGCTGTAACTTATGGTCTAACTAGCCTTTCAGGAGATATTCTATTGGTAATTGTATGCTGCATAGAAATCTACCCATCTCATGACAAGGTAGGGCCCGTCCACATTTTGGTTTACAAATTTTACAGTGGTGTTCACAACCCCCCCCCCCCCCCCAGTGCCTTGTGCTGCTTTCCCATCAGTCGTTAAATGCTTAGTTTCGAAACAGTTGTACCGGTGGATCTGGTGTCTAAATGCTTGTTACGTTTTATCCGGCTATTTGGACAAAAGCTACATTTTCTTTAAACGGGTTTATCTTGTGCAATAAGTTGTTAATGTAGTTCTTTATTTAATACAGTATTTATTCAAGAAATGGTAATTCTCTTTGCTGCTCCCTTGATCTGTATAAAGTGTGCGTGCGCGTGCGCGTGTGCGTGTGCGTGTGCGTGTGCGTGTGTGTGCCATTTCTGTCCCTCTGAAAGCTCTGCAGCTCCAGTCTCTGCTTTACTTAGACAGAAGAGACAATTACATATTAGGGAAATGAGTCAGATAAGATCAGAATCGTTCTGTCTTTAAATTTCTTATTTGGCTGGGAAGAGATTTGGGAAGAATGAGATGTCTGCAAACATAGCATTTATCACTGATTTTTATGCTCATCTGAATTGTCCCAATAAATATCTTATTAAATTGCTATTTACTGTTCCAGCTCAAAATTGTTTTCCAAGTTCACTTATCTAAAGCCAAAGTCTCCAAAATTTACCATATCATCGTATCAGTCCAAACTGAGAAATGCACGGTGAATACTCCCTCGCTGATTCACACGCACTGGCTTTGTCCCAAGCTTGGGGAAATCCTGGAGAGAATCATTTTAAACACTGTCTCTCTCTCCTGGGCTGTGTGGTCAATGCCCACCCTTTGGTCACTCTTTTTGGGATCTCTTGAGGAGGATTTGCACCAGATCTCAGCTTGGCACGATGTCTCTGCTGGCCAGGCGCGCCATTGATAACAGATAGAGGGAGGCTGCCCCACCCTTCCATCCCCAATGGCTGAGCGATCTAACGTCCTGTTTAAAACCGGAAAAAATAAGGTACTCGGTCCGTGGGACTGTGTATAAATTTGACAGAGTATGGGGTCCCTTTCTAACACACTGTCATAATTTGGATGTGCCCCTGCCCTTGACATTTAAAAATTAATTATCTTAGTTCTCTGTGTGTAATGGTGGCCGCCCCCTGGATTTACTTATTGTTTTCAGTCTCTTTCTATATACTGTTTAGCTTTATTTGTTTGTTTATTCTCTATTTGTTGTTGTTTAATGTGTCTGTCAGCATAAACTTTGTCAGAGCTAGCTGAAGGGGGTGTGGTAGGCTTGAGTGTTCTGTATTTGGGGGATTTTTCTAGGGAACTAAGCTTAAATGTAGCTTAAATAATTTTAACTGCCCATTAATGTTAGTTGCAGCTTTTCTTCCCTACGCAGTGCCTGAGCACTGATTCCTAAACAGAATGGTGTTTCCCCCCCCCCAGATAACATGACTGTTACTCCGAACAGAAGCCCACTTTGTTCTCACAATGGCGATTCCCTGCCCTCTAGGCTTCACTTGGGGTTGAATGTCTAAACAAAACATGAAGCTGTTTTTATTTAACTTTAGAAGCCTGTTGGCTTTGGTTTGAGTATCTCCAACAGGTTGTATATGTAAAAAAACAGCAATTTATAATTCATGAATTGAAAACAAGACATGGAAAGATGACTGGTAATACTTTTCCAAGGTTTAGACATTGTCGAGCGACAACCTTTTTCGAATTTGAGTCAGGTTATGTTCACCTTAATCTATGTCGGATCAGTAAATTCAATCAGCCCATCAGTTGGTTGCTTTTGTGTTTTTCCATTTGCCACGATCTGGAACCTTTAATGGTTAAATTGAAGCCGTGTGTCAACAGGAAGTCATCTTGGCCCCTTCTTCTGCTCCCAGACTGGGAAAATGGACTTTCCTGCTCACCAGCTGTACCGACAGGGGTCCGTAGCTGAGCCTCAGTAGCGAAGCGTGCCAAATGGCGAAGCTGGCCGGGCTCCTGCTGGGATTTGTGGGGTGCCGGACCGGGCCGGAATTACCACCCGCGTGCCTCAACCACTCCGACTCTCGAGCTGCCACATAGTCTGCCTGCTGCTGGAGGGACTGCAGAATGTTTTTGTCTAAACAAAACAGATAAATTAGAAACAAGACAAGAAGTGTTACTGTTTGGAGAAAAAGGGGAATTTTCAGTGCAGAATTTGATTCACTTGCTCTGTTCTCCTGGCCGTTTGCCTGGTATGGTTGTCAAGGTTTGTTTTTTTTTTTTTCTTTTCCTGTTGAAAGACTGGATGGTACATGCCTAGAATGAGGGAACAAAAGAGCGTGCCCTTAGGAAAGGCCCGGTCTCGTAAATGAGTCCCACCCCCTGCAGCCCTGTCCCTAAGGCCGCCCCCGCTTCGTAAGGCTTGGCACGTCTAAACACACCGCCTCCGCGTCTCGCACAGTGAAGCCATTGAACTCAGACTCTGTCAGTTTCGTTATGAGCCTGTGGGTGTTTCCTTACAAATAGTATCCATACGACAAAAAAAGTCTTAACAAACTCAGAGGACAAAAATGCCTTTTTAGGACAGCGGTACTGCACAATTTTGTAGTGTACTTATGTAGAGTATATTTCTGAGAAATGGGGGCTTTAACCCTTCGACTGTCTGGTCCACAGGTGTTGTCTTTTAAGTGCTTTAACAGGCTGAATACTGCTGTCATTCTGGCTTGGTCTTTATCAGTGGCCTGGTTAGTTAGATACACTTTTGCCTTTCATTATAATCAGTGAAGTTTTATCCGTCCACCCCATTAATCTTCCAATCACTTACCTTAGTCTGGGAGATTTTGACGGGGGGGGGGGGGGAATGCTGTCCCAGATGGCAGTATATCGGCGTATTTGTTCCACAGAGGACAGTAATAAGATGTTTAGCTTTCTGGTAAATGTTTGCTGTAATACTATAAGTGCATAACTGAGTCTGAGTCTGTGAAATGTATCCCGGTTTGTAACAGCATGGTATTAACACCGTATTTGGTATGTCAATTTGAAGTGGCTTATCTGGCAAATTATGTTTCTGTAGGTAGGATTACATAACTTGTCACTTGTCTATGAATGGCTGTCATTTAAGAAGATATGATTTTGGTGATTACTTCTGTTTTGTTTTGGTAAACAAAAAGGAAGATAAGGTCTCCCTGGAGTGGGAACTCTGGGTTTGGGATTTCTGCTACTTTGAAGTGCCACTTAAAATGCTTGCTGTGCACCAAGCAAGGGCAGTCAAGAAAAACCAGAATTCTTTTTTCATGGAATAGTTAGGTCACTACCCTTGTCCCATACACTCCTACCATTTACAATAAAAACTGCTTGGTTGGATTGCACCAAGTGGGGGGTGCTGAAAGCAGCCAAGCGGCCTGTTTTGACTCGTTGGCATTTAGGTATGTTTTCTGTTTCTTTTTATGGGTCTGTTCCCACTGGGAGCCCTGCTAGAGCACGTTTGGACTTGCGAAGGCTATCACCATGTTTATAAAACTGCAAGGCGCATTTCTCCTCACTGTGCAGATCTGGGTTAACAGCTTGCACCTTCTGTAAGTGAAAAACTTCTTTTAAACTGTTCACCGGGACCCTTTTTTTTTTTTTTTTGTGAACTCGTACCAATAGTGTTATTTTGAGATATAGGTCAGTCAGGCAGCGTCCTCAGCCTTCAAATTCGAACCCACTTTGTTTGTGATTCATTAAGACAGGGGTAGCCAATCTTATCCGCAAAGGGCCGGTGTGTATGCAGGTTTTTGGGATAACCTGTAGGTCAGCTGTTCA
>JAODLC010000044.1:5342963-5373861 GCA_026781145.1 Hippopotamyrus pictus
GTGGAGTTTGCATGTTCTCCCCGTGTCGTCGTGGGGTTTCCTCCGGGTACTCCGGTTTCCCCCCACAGTCCAAAGATGTGCAGAGGCTGACTGGAGTTCCTAAATTGCCCATAGGTGTGCATGTGTGAGTGTATGGTGTGTGAGTGTGCCCTGCGATGGACTGGCCCCCCACCCAGGGTTGTTCCCCGCCTCGTGCCCATTGCTTCCAGGATAGGCTCCGGACCCCCCGCAACCCAGTGGGATAAGCGGGTTGGATAATGGATGGATAATAACCCTGTTGACAGTGATCACTTTCAATTAAGCTGAAGTTTACTTTTTTTGTCATCAAAATTCACATCTAAAAAGATGACCTCTCAGGACCACCTACATATACAGTTGGATGGGTGGTCTTTCCTGGACCACCCAGAATAGCCAGTGCTGGGCTTTGTTTTCATGGTACCTCTTCCTTCCTGTTGGTTATGACTTCCCTCCAGGAAAGGATGTTCCAGAATACAACAGAGCACTGGTATACCCTCAGGACAAAGTGGTTCCCGTGGGCAGCAACACAACCTTCTGCTGCATCGTGCCAGACGGCAAGAAGTTTGGCAGTATCAGGGACGGCAGCGGAAAACTGCCCTTCACTCGTATAAGCAGGCGGAGCTACGTTAGCGTCAGGATCAATCAGCCGGCCTCCAGTTCCACAGGGACCAATGTGATCTGCCTCTATCAGAGCACAGAGCTGGCAGACGGCGCTGTTGTCTTTGTTGGTTGTGAGTATATATTCCAGTGTTACTTACTGTCATGCGTTTATCCAGCTTGTTGATTGTACGTCAGACTCTTCTGACCCGAGTCTTTCTCCTTTACAGTGTTTTTGATTTTTAGTTATACCAAATTCTGGAGTGAGTCATACTAGGACTAATTTTATTTGGCTCACTTTGGGGGGGGTTCTTAAAAATTATGGTAAATGAACATGGCAAGGGCATAGATTTGAATATGGATGTAAGGACATGTCCCAACCAATATTGTTTTCTGGGCTGATTTGGTCCCTACGAATGTTGAAACCAGACTTCCTCCCCTTGCTTATGGATTTTTGGGGTCCTGGACCCACCCTGACCCCCTTAATTTGAGAACTGTGGGTGTATTTCAGCATCTGTCATGCCTGAAAATGAGCCGGGAAGGTAGTTAAAGCCTTTGACGCTGCAGTAGCTTACCTTTTCCTTGCTCGACGTTGCCCTCTTTTGGCTGAAGTGGGAACGTTTTTTTCGGAAGACGACTACAAAGCGAAAACGGTGACGATGAACTGGATAGTCCTGCGGTTTACAGATCAGGGTGTGTACTGTTAGTGTCGTAGAGAGCCGATATCAGTGCTGTGTTGTTGGCCTGCAGACCCTCCAGATCCCCAGAACTTCATCTGCGAGACACGGGACTTGCAGTCGGTGGAGTGCGGCTGGTCGCTTGGGCGGGCCACACACCTGTATGGGTCACGTCGGACATTCTACTCCCTGAATGAAAGGTTAATTGCCACCTCCCTTTTTCCTTTGCCAGTTTATTTCTCTCACCTCAGGTCACTAAGTAAAATGGAGATGCACCAATTGTATTCGCCAACTATCCGTACTGGCCAATACAGCAACCGTTGGCCAGCCAATATTTGCTGCTCGTCATTCCCTTAAAAATGGTGACCCGTATTGCTTTGCGCATGTATGTACTAAGCAATTAGAAAAATCTTTGCTATGTTGAATCATTTAACATGAGCTAAAAACATTAGAAATGCATTTTGCAAACGTCGTTCCGCTACAATTTCATGGGGAGGATCTGCCGATTCATAATTTCAACGCAAAAATTTGATTGGTCACCTTAACCTTTCCATAGCCTTAGCTTGTATGTGAAATTGCATTATAATGATGCATCAAGTTTGAGTCCTTAAACAGAACTGACTGCGTTCCCAAATTTTTGTCTGCGCTCCTAAATTTTTTAACTTGATTAGAGCATAGAACCCTGATCAAGTGTGATAAACTCCGTAATTTTCCGGTTAATAGCTTTTGATTTTGCAGTGTTTGCGCTGAATTTCCTTTTGCTATTAAATGCTCGCATTCCTGATGGACTGGCCTTATTTAGCAGCACTGCTGCCTTTTTTCCTGTGTTATAAATGTTATAAATATATAACATGTATGCCGTTATAAAATATAGCTCACTGGGATTATGTGCCAAAGGTGGTATTTTCTTACTGAAAATAAATACTTTTTCATATTGTTGGAATGTAACGTATCGGTGACGGTTTTTGAAATAACAGGCTGCCAGTTTCAGCCAGAAATTTCTTTATCGGTGGATTAAAAAAAAAAATTTACTCAATAATAATGAAAAAATTGTCAAGTTATTTGAATTATAGCTTTCTTGTACTGTTCGTTTGTTCATTCATGCTAGAACACATTACCTGTACTCGACCCTAGATTTGCAGTTTTATACGGGGAATTCTGAACTTTGGTCTGTTGGTTCTGGTCGGGCCTTCAGCATCTTTAGCTCAGTATCGCTCATTCAACACCTCTTCCAACATTAGTGGAACTAACCAAGAACAATTTTCTCCTCTTGCCCCATTTTCTCATCTCAGGGAATGTGAGAGTGCAAATAAAATATCTGCCACAGAGCACAAGTGCAGATTCAACATAACTTTGACACCGGGTGAACAGAACTGGACGTTGACAGCCAGGAATCATCTGGGGAAGGTGGAACTCGTGGACACTGCGGACCTGAGCCACAGAGGTGAGCGCTCCCTAACCCTGCTTGGGTTCTAGTTGCATAGTTTCATATTCCACATGAATGTTCTGAAGTCAGGTAGCTGAGTGTCTTACTCACTGGTGCTCTAGTGGACCTTATAAAAATTTAGACATCTTTTTGGTTCCTTTGCAAAAGCCCCAATTGCGTAGTGCAGACCCATTAGGCATCATTGCCACAGATTATGAGCACAGTCTTCAGTCATTCCCAGGTTATCCCCAAT
Organism: Hippopotamyrus pictus; assembly: GCA_026781145.1. NCBI lineage: Eukaryota > Metazoa > Chordata > Actinopteri > Osteoglossiformes > Mormyridae > Hippopotamyrus > Hippopotamyrus pictus. The sequence continues at coordinate 5,345,935 of JAODLC010000044.1, forward strand.
ATCGGGGTGACATCCTGGCAGTTTCTGACCCCTCCGTCCAACCCCAGTACGCCCACGAGCTCCAGAGGTCATCATCGAGCTGCTGGGAGCCTGGAATGCAAGCCTGCGGTGGCACTGGGGGGTGCCGTGGTATGGGAAGCTGCCTCTCGTGTGTCAGGTGTGGATTTTCAGCGATGGGAATCCCAAACCGGTAAGTGGACCTGCTGGACAGAAAGCAGCATGTTTGCCGTAAAGGGCTTTGCTTCCTGTGTGAGCGAATAACATCACAGCAACATTCTCTCTTCTCATAAACAAAAATGTATGTCAGATTCATAATGACTTTAACTTGCAGTTTCGGGAATTTGTATAATCTTTTGCAGTTTGCATTCAACTTCCATATTTCCTGTTTTTTTTTTTCTTTTTTCTTGGGCAGACCAATGCATTACTGTGGGTTATAAGTGTTTTTGAAAATCCATTAAGACTGCATTTCAGAAATCTTGGGAAATGCATCAGACAGAGTAAACAACTAAACAGCAAATCATAATCACATCACAGTTATTCTATCTTATGGATACGACAAATGTAGCTCTGATGGATCCCTTGTATTCCATAAACTAAAAGAACATCTTGTGCTGACAAGAGCAACTAGCAAACCATATGCATAACACCATAATTCCTTATGTAAAGAGCCTGATTAATGTAAATGTTATAAATACACGTTTTTCACTCCCCCATGATTCTGTATTAGATAAGTGATTAGAAGATGGATGGGTTGAGAAAAATAAAAAATTTGAAAATACTTTTACCATGTTTACCGGTGTCAAAAGTACTGAAAGTATAGATTCTATTATGTATAAAACGGATTCAGTATTGATTCTTGGTATGGATTTTACATCCTACACTTCCAGTTTGCTCTGACCGCCGAGATTGGTAAGCTGCCAACGCTCATACCAAGACCTGGGTGCAGTCCGACACATTAAGTTTTTACATATGGCGAGTTTGCGAGCATCAGAGCTTTTGCCACTGCGCTTAATCGATAGAGCGTAGCCAGAGGGGCGGCTAGATGTGCTTTGGCTTTGTGCTAAATGAAGACTGCATACAATGCAAAATTTCGGGATATAGGTGTCTTATTCCTGAATTAATGAAATATTAATCTGTATGAGCCTGTTGCAGTTGAAGTAGAGATGACATGCATTTTTGTTTCTGTGTGTTAAAACACAGGTTATAACAAACAATTACAATGTTTTTACTACAGACAGAATTGCAGTTGAACTTAAATTTTTATTGTTATGTTATTGAATCGAAAATGCTATTGAACTGGAACTTTTTGTTGTATTGTCCTGAAGTGTGACGTTATTGGCATTGTGGCAATACTAATGCTTGCGCTTGGCTTTCTCTTCCTAAGATGATGAGAGCTCCATGAATTTAGCATGGGGTGTAAAGAGAGCATCAGTGGTATCGTGAGAAAGCGAGCTGCCCCAGCTTAGTGCAGTGCGATGACGTAGACCTTGACATAGACCTTGCTGGTTTGTCTGTGTGCCCCGCAGACCCCACACATCTATGTGGGACCAGGCTTGACCCAGGCTCTACTGAGGGACCTGCGGCCGGACTCGAAGTACACCGCTCAGGTTCGCTGCGCCACCCAGCAGAATTTCTGGAAGTGGGGTGACTGGAGTTCAGAAATACGTTTCAGAACCAAGGAGGACCGTAAGTACCACCTAAATGTGTCCATTGAGATCATTCCCTGACCATCATCATAAACGTGTTAACTTTTGTATGCAATTTAGGTGTCTAAGCATTACTGAGTAAGTCTAACGCTTACTCATTACGTTATTACATGGAACCAGTGTTTGTATAATGTGTTGATCAAATTTAATTTGATTCCAACCAGGGACCAACCATTTGGGTTGATGGGTTGATACAATTTTATTTATTTTTTTGGCTACTCGTATTCAGGACCTGACCCAGTGGATTTCTGGGTCCGGATGCGCAGTGAACTTGACAGTTGCATCGTCTGGAAGGTCGGAGCCCCCACCTTACTTGAAATAAATCCAAGCTGCCAGATTTTGCTGTCACCCTGGCTAACAGTTTATGTACATTTCTGTCCACAGCCTCTGTCAAAGAGTCAGCGTCATGGGCAACTTAAGGGCTACGAGGTCAGCTGGAGCACCCCGGGTAATGGGGTGCAGCGGAATTCTGTCCCCTCAACCGGGCCATACCATGTCCCCATCAGGTTGGAGGGCCTTGCCAGCGATTATGTAGTCACAGTGATGGCATGGAATAATGCAGGAGACTCCCCTGCCATCAGCATCACTGTTCCAAACTCCCCGGAAGGTAAGATGGAGCAGAGGATAGGAAACTCGGTGACTCACATGTGGCTGGCTCTCGCTTGTGGTCTAGCTCAGAGTTTCCCAATCCGGTCCTTGGGGACCCACAGGCGGTCCACATTTTTGCTCCCTCCCAGCTCCCTGCCAGACAGTGAGCATTTTAGGCAGCTGGGAAGGAGCAAAAACATGGACTGTCTGTGGGTCCCCAAGGACCGGATTGGGAAATGCTGCTCTAGGGATATCACACAGATTAAGTTATATTTCACAATGTCTATCCCACGGCTGGATCTGGCTGCTGAAGGCCCATTTTTTGACCCTTTGTGATGGTCATTTCAGTGTTTATGCTGGGAGCTGTGGATAGACTCCAGCAGATCTGAAACTTCTAACAAAAAAAAAAATCATAAATGTAGAAGAACATCAGAACAGGAACCAGCTACTGAATTACAGATACCTGGTTATGCCAGCCTTGTGTGAGCAGGCCCGTTGGATCTTTTTGTAGATGGTGACGGCGCTCTTTCCGAGATGGTGGGCAGAGACGGGACGTTCCATCTGTCCTGGCCGCCGAGTCCCAATTCCACCTGCGGCTACGTGGTGACCTGGTACCATATGAGCTGGGAGCAGAACTGCAGCCTGGACTGGGAGAAACTGCTTGGGGACAACAGCAGTGCCAGAATCCAGTCGGGTATGTGCTGGGGAACCGCTGTGGAGAACGCCTCAGCAGGGTCTGTGAAGGTTCAGCTCCAGGGAAGAGGGTTCAGATTCTGGGGAATGTCTTGAATAGTTGGGTAAGGACTGAAACATAGATGCAGTGAAAAAACATTTGCTAAAATTAGCAGTTAAAAGAAAAGGATTCTACTCAGATATTTCTATCTACCTTCCATCCATAGTTTAATTAATTCTTTGCATGTTCTCATGGAATCTACAGTTCCTTTGCTGTGTCAAAAGAGACATCTAGAACATATCGAATGAAATATCTTCATTGAAGAATCTTGTTTTGTGTGAGGAGCCTGCACCTGACCCTTCTGACTTGACTTTCAGAGAGCTTCATAGCTGGGGAGAGGTACACCTTCTCTGTGTATGCCTGCACGCCTGGAGCTCCACTGCTCCTGGAGAAGAGGCTGGGATACGTGGAGGAGCAAGGTGAGGCCAAGATGTCCTCTCTGCTCATATCTGCTCTTACTGTCTATCCCCCACCTCACTAAGGTCTCTCGTCTTTCCAGCCCCGACTGGGACAGTAACCAGGCTGATGGCGGATCAGGAAGAGTCCAGCGTTCGGCTTTCCTGGGACCCTGTTCCCTTGGAAGGCCAAAGGGGCTTCATTCGTGGATACCTGATTTATCTCTACAATGTCACCCATCTTCAGCTTTTAGGTACCCATCTCTTCAGTTGCCTTGGCAAAATCCCAGAGTCTCTGGATGTAGGATGATCTGTGCACTAGGGCTAGACTCACTCCTGGAGCTTGGTTAATTTATGAAACATTCATATGTGCATTGATTTATTGAGCAGCGCCCTTTTATCCAATGTGATATACATTTTTGAGAAATCAGGGTCAGCCAATCCCTGGAGCACATTGAAGTTAAGGGTTTTGCTGATGTGAGAGTGATGAAATCACTCTACCAACCACTGAACTCCAACCGGTAGCAGAGTCCTGAACCTACAGAGCCGCACGCTGCTCCACGTCTGATAGAAAGTGATCTTACACTGTCCATCCAATGGTCATGAGACACCATTCTGATTGCACAAAAAATGGGTGTGGCTGTGAATTGCAAAAAAAAAACTTTAGATTTACAGTATGAGTATTTAAAGGACCGGCACACAAACTTAAACTGGAATGCAGTACTAGGGGAATGGTCATGTACCTTAATCTTAAGAGGTTTAAAAGAGGTGCAGGGCCAAATCCCCAAAAGCAGTCATTAGCCCCAAAAGTGGCCCACACCAAACTGGTTTCTGTTCATGCATACATACAACATCCCGAAAAGCAGCTGTCAGCCTTTTCTAATAATGACAAATAATGCATTGTATGTATCTCTTTCATGACAGTCACTGGTCTGCTTTTTATCCATTTTAGCTTACCGTATTTCCTCAAATAGTGCCTGGCGCCTTTATTTACCAAAGCCGCAGAAGTAACCGGCCTTTATTTGAGGCAGGCCTTTATTTCTCATTCCCTCTACTGCGTGACTCTGTTAGTGCAAATTCTGTATATGAATGAGTCAAACGCCACCATTGTGTCAGTTTCAACGCTACACGTACAAAACCTTCATAAATGAGCCAGCAGGAGTTAATGCACCTGTATTTGAGACCCGGCCTGTATTTGTTTGTCGACCCCCTTCCCCAGCCGTTATCTGAGACTCTGATATTTAATCCCGGTTTTAATTTGAGGTACAGTATGCTTTTATCCAAAGCAGCTCCCAAATCCTCTGTCTTTTTGGTTATGGTTCGCCAGAAAACATCACAGATCCTTCCATCATGAGCTATACTGCCACGCAGCTGTCCTACACTACGTACAAGTTCACAGTGAAGGCTTATACCTCAGCGGGAGCTGGAAAAGAGGCCACTGTGTCCATCAAACTAGACCCCTTCAGTAAGTGACCACTTTTGTGTGTTGGCTGTTTTGGTCCTGATGTTCCTTGGTGTAGCGGTTCACATGCTTCGTTACAAATATGAGCATGTTTATCGGTCGTTGGTTAGTTGATGTTTCTAATACGTTTGTGTAGCTAGTCATCCTGTTCTGGGCACTTTTTTCCCCTTTCTCCCCGAGTACTGTAGGTACAGTCGTGTTGGTATATTTCCTTGCTCTGTCATATTTTGCCTCGGATGGCTCTTGTGCTAATGGATATACTTTGTTGTTCTTCAGCTGACCTCCTGATAATGGAGATTCTCATTGCTGCCGGCTCCATGGCTGTCCTCCTGGTTCTTGTCACTGCACTCTGCTACAGCAAGAGGGAGTGGTAAGCTGCGGGTTCTCCATTTCCCAGTGATCTGGGTTTTATGCTTTCAGCCCGTCCAGAAGGTGCCCTGACTGCAGAGCGATTCCCAAAGGAAAGGAGCTTGTGGTAAAACGTTTAGAGGAACAAAGAACCTAATTCGCAAATTATGGGAAGAATTTGATTTAGCTATTGATTTGCTGAGAACTTAGCGATTTGCTAATGCTCACTTAGGTTTTCTTTAAATGATTTATTGCTTGACTGATTTAGATTGACTGGAAGTACATAAAAAAAATTATAAACAAGATTATAAGAAGAATGGTACCTCATGACTCTGAATAGGATAAGCAGTTAGTAGGTAGATGGAAAAATAATGGGTTTCTGTTTTTCTTTTAATACCTCACAACTAGCCCACTTTAGGCAAGCCAACTCTTTCTGTGAAGGACTTGTTACAGAATGAGAGTCCTGTCACAGACCAAACCATCGTGTGTATTTGCAATAGACAGTCAGTGCACTGACATTCAAGGCTGTATGCTGTCTGGGTCTCAGACACCTAGGCGTCTAGATTTTTTTTTTTTTTTTAAAACCTTGTTCTCTCATAGGATGAAAAAGACCTTCTACCCCGAGATTCCTGAGCCCAGGGTACCAGAGTGGAAACCAACACAGGTGAGCTCCAGTTTGCATGGTCTCCTGCTAGATTCTCCCTTCCTGGCCTGACTGGGTTAAAATGAACCTCTGCTTTCCCAAGGCGTTCGGCACCCAGACGCTGGACATGACACCGTGCGCCCACAGTTCCGTGCACATCGTGGAGAACCGGCGCCGCATGTCTGGCAAGGAAGAGTTAAAGGTGGTTCTGGAGGACCCTGAGGTGGAAGAGCAATGGGGAAATGAGCCCCCCGACATGGACTCGGATGAGCAGTCCTTCCTACGGTATTACAACCAGGTGGTCGGGGAGGAGCCCGGGGTGGCCCCCACTGGTACAGGATCATCTGGATTGTCCTCCAGGTCCACCAGCTCTGTCCGCACTGAGGTAACCTACACTGGGATCCAGATGTCGTCAACCTCGGCCTGCTCTTCCACGTGCGTCCCTTCCACAATGGAGGCCCCTCTCTCCGGCGGGTATAGGCCCCAAATGGCCTCCGTTCCCAGTCAGGATTCACCTCAGGCTGAAGTGTCCGACGACCCCCAGCTAGATGCTGACACAGGATACCAGCCCCAGTGCTCCTGGAAGCTGGACTCTCCAGAAGAGACTAGCTTGGACAGCTCCCTGGGCAGTCCTACGTCGGTCAACTCATCTCAATTTTTGCTCCCTGAGCCCTCGGGAGAAGAGAACTGCAGTCATGCTCCTTCTACCACCTGGTTTCGGAATCTCCTCTCAGGCTCAGGCAAACCCTGATCTTGGTGAAACTGCAGTGGTTAGTTCTTGCAGTGCCCCCTAGTAGAATGGATTATTTTGTTGATTTGACTTGTGGGAAAGATATGCTGAGAGACACAATTAATGCAGAACATTGGCTAAGGCTATTGTTGCTTGCATCGCTTGTGTCTCCAGGTGAAGAGAAAGAAGTACTGAAAAATGACTGTTGGGGAAGAATGTTTGACAGGCATGTAAGGGGCAGGAAGAAACTAGGAGGCGTATTTCCTCATAGATCTCACTGGAATGTAGTTTTTTCTGTGTTAACCAAGCCAGTACTATTTTAAGTGTTTGTGTGCTTTGTAGGCTGTAACCTTTCTGTCTCCTCACTGCATACAAAGCTAGTCAGTCTGCAGAAACAAAACGCAGATGCACACAGTAGCCTTGGGATTATTCATCCATTAATCCTCAATTTACAGTTAAATCTGTGTTAAACGCTGTGGTATCACTACCTTATATTGGTTTATAAGCAGAAGTATTTACTGCTACTAAGTTCAAACATATATAAAGCATAGATTACAAAAATAACGCACCAAAAACCATGTTGGGTGAGAATCTGTCATTATAAAAAAACACTAGTGTTTAATGCCTTTTAATGTCATTTATCTGTATGATTCATATCTGTAAATGAAACGTTCAAAGGTTGAATTTGCTTTCAGGCTTGAAAGGGTTTTATTAGTGCCTCAAAACAGATCAATTTCTCTACTGGTCACAGACAGGTATCACTGTGCATGAAGGGAATGGTTGTTAATACCAAAGAGTAGCGTTACTGACACTTATTTTATTTTTTTTAAAGAACTACTGTGAATTTTTTATTTTTTTTGTTAAAGTGTTAAAAATTGCAAAATAACTAAATCAGTGGTCTGTTTGGGAGTTTCTTGTCACAAAGGACTGACGCACTAATATGATGTCACAGATCCGGCTGTGGGGTGATACTGGGCCTGCTGTAGTCCCAGGAACTTGGGGAAACTGGAACTTCGCACTGGATGTAGGGCAAGCAGGTGGCACAGTCTTAAGGAGCCGTGAATCTGTTTCAAGGAGGTATCCTGCTGTTGTACCATTAAAGGTACTTAAGTGAATCTGTATTATTCCCAGATATGTAAAAAAAAAAAAAATTATATCCGTAAGCTATGCAAGTCTCTTCAGATAAAAGGCTTCGCTAGTTGGCCATTTTTTTTGAGAAAGAATGTACTTGCTAATGTACTTTGAGACGTTGGGATGTTTGTCCATGACTTAAATTTTCCGGAACATTGGAGGAACAGTGAAAATCTATTGGACTTATTCTCGTAGTGACCATAGTGGTCAGAAAGGGATCGCTGTCTCTGCCGGGATAAATCGGGTCAGGGAAGGGCACTGTCTGGAACTTGATCAGATCTTTCAGCAGTCGATATCTGATTCACATTGCAGCAACTGACCACTGACCCTTTGGAGCTCTTACCCAATGGCAAGGGATTGTTGACGGGGTTTATTCAGAACTTTGGAAATGGTAATGTAGCTTGATTTAAAGAAATGAAAGTTGAATTGGACTACATAGTCCAGAATGTGCAATTTGAACGAGACTTTGAATTTAAATTCAATTTCTCTTAATTCCACAACTTTTGAAACACTTTCAGGGATTTTCCACTGTATTCAGAAATAACCCCCACCCCTGCTATATCCACGTGGTTTCTTCCGTCCTGAATGACTGAATGAAAAAAGAGCATCAGATTGTTGGAGCAGCTCCCCCCATCCGCCCCCCGTGCTTCCTCCGTATTGGAATGAACTGGACTTTTATTGGGAGCTAATTCAAGGAAGCGGTTTTCTCAGTACTCCTAGCGCCAAGTCCCGGTTAACATTGGCTGCCTTCCTGTTGAGCTTGCACTACATTACAGAGCAGCTAGATTTAAGCTACATCCATAATTATATTTGTTGACGATACCATGAAATGTGATGTCTAAAATAACTGTGGCCGCACTGGACAATGAAGGAGTACCTTTGTAAAGTGCGTATTGGCGGTGGTGGTGGAGCTTATCAGACTTCCAGGGTTTTTACCAGATTAATGTTTTTTGCCTTTTCCGTTGTAGAAAAACACACATAATATGTACACTGAATTATATGATTATGTAAACGCTATGTATTATACTGACTGCCTAAATAAAAATATGCATGGTAAATTTCTGATTGCGTGTGGGACAAAATAGTCCTCAAAATATTTTACAGCAGTGTTTGTGTACGATCGACTGTAACACTAAAGCAGTAAGGGGAATGGACGCTTTGCTTTATGTACAACGTGCTAACTTGTTTCATGTAACCACATCCTGTCATCGCGCTTATGGCAACACTGGGCTTTATATCTTAATAAAGAATTACACCTCGTGCATTAATTGTCCTTGTTTATGAACTTTTTACCGTGCGCAATTTTAGGTTTATTTAGTTTTATCTCTCATCCATCCATATTCAGATGAGTTTTCCTGATGGGGTTCGAGGTGAGTTTTACCTTTTAGCTACAAACATCTCTAGTTAATAAACCTTATTGCAGCGACTAAGGGCTCTCCCATAGACTCACATTACGCATTGCGAAACATATAATTAGGAATATAAACACTTTACGTTGAGTGTTTATACAAATGCTATATAGACAACTGTCACAGACTAAAAAGATAATCTGGGCTCTTGGAAGGGAAGGAATATGAGTTTGTATATTTTCAACACACAGCGATCGACACAACTTTAAATGCATTGTAGGTCAGCGTTGCCAGCAGTCATGAAAGACTCACGAATTAGCACTAAGTAGAGGTACACCTTATACCAAATATAACAGGAACTTCATTTCCGCATTGAAACCGTTGGCAAGCCAACCGGTCGCTAGGACAACGGCACGCCAACCACCTTAAAATGCTGTTTAGTTAGCATTCACATTTCTTCACCTTTCCTGGTTTTTAAAGGAATTCAAAAAACACGATGTCTGAAATTTTGTGTCGGTGGATCAATTCAGAGCTTAAATTATCAAAATGTGTCGGTGAGTTTATGTCCCTAAACCGCAAATTATTTAAGCGAGACTTTTGCTATCTTTAATGCTGCATGTGTATTTTAGAGACACATGATTAAATGCATAGTTGTAGAAAACGAAAGGATGTGTCACTTTTTTGCAGATCCGAAAACGCTTTCGGCGGATTTCGCAAATGGATACCTGATAGGCGAAGTGTTGCATAAATACCAGCTTCAGGACGATTTCGATCAATTTTCAAAAGGCAGGTGAGTGAAGTGGCGATGCGATATGCTTTGTGCTGAAAACCTAAGTGGGCTGTATCGGGCGGTCCTCTCTAATTTGGCCTCATTTATCTGACATTTTTTTCCCCACGCATTTTTTACGCATTTCCAGATATTTAGCTCTCGTGTTTAGTGCTCTCCTTAGTTAAAGTAACAAATACAGATTGTGTCCTGTAGTACATTTAACAACAAGTGAAAGGAAATAATTTTCAAATATTTTAGTAATGATTGTATTTATGCATCCATCCCCCGACTTTGACAGGTCAAGGTCATGGGGGTACCTGAGACAGAAACAGCAGAATGCAAAAGGCAGGGGTACACTCCAGATGTGGGTGTTATGCCGAAAAAAGCATCCTCTTTGAGTCTGCATTTCTGTAGCTCCCATCAACAAGTGCCTTTTGTAATTTGTATTTGAGCGAATCCTAACTGACTTGTGCAAGTTTCAGCGGTGTAGCTGCCGTAGATCCAGATTTGACGGGGGATGCCTTTTCTGGCAGGTGCATGATTGCCGATAAAGAAATCCCCTTTGGTTTTGCATTTCTGTAGCTCCCATCATCAAGTACATAAAAAATATATCCTCTCACTGACTTCATTACATTTGCACTGACAACAGCATAAAGCACGTTTTCTTAATACAATTTGGAAACAAGTTTCACCTGTATTACGTGGTGCAACACTATTTACACTATTTTAGCCATAGATTAGAACGCGACCCAGACGTTATAAAAAGATTGACATTTATTTTTTTTTTCGTGAAAAGAAGTATTACTGTGCATCTGATACACACTTACAATGTAACAAGCGCTTTATTGCCAAGTTCATGTCTGCTGTTTTGAACTTTTCAATCGATAACAGCGTTTCACAGCCTGTGAAGTAACAAACCGTTTTCAGATCCGCAACTTATTTTATTAGTTTTATGTTATACTGTATATCTGTACTTTAACAAAATACAATGTCGTATGTTGTGTTACATACGTTTTATGAGTTTACGTACACAGAAACGATCATTTCCACGAGTTACAAAAGAGAGCTTCCCTTTCGATGTTTTCAGTGCTGCGCGCTCCCGGGATGCCTTTTTCGGCGTAACACGTCTTCAATAACACATACTCCCGACCTAATATTTTTTTTTTTCTGTTCATCAGCAGAAGAAGATTAATTGCCTTTTCTTATAACTTTAATTAAACAAAGTAAAGGTGTGTTGGTGTTCCCCAATGAGCTCTTCGTTAATTGTCCTTAATTAAGTTGTTGATAGAACAGACAGTTAGGCACGTATTTGTTAAAGCTATACCTTAGCATTTAAAAAAAATTATCTCTGAAGAATGCATCATATATACATAAAGGTCACTAAAAGTCTTTCCAAATATGAACTACTTTGTGTTTTCCTCCCTTAATGAATGAAATGTGTTCTTTGCTTAAAGTAGTTAGTAATTTATATACCACTCTTAGTTATTTCTGTATATTTTGTTGTGAATATGTTTGGTTTGACATAAATTGCGCAAGTTCATGCCGCCCGTAGACAATCAAGGCTGACGAATCACAGACCAGCATCGAGGGTCAGGATGTCCTACGCCTGCTTTAAGCAAAATAAGTCTTTTTTCGCAGTCGTTATTTTTGTCTGAAACCTTCTGGGCCTGCAGGACCGCAAGCTCCAAGCTGAATAATTACACCCGGATAGAGCCCACGCTGCAGCTGCTCGGAGTGCCGTTTGATGCGGGCTTTGCGCAGGCCCTGATTCAGGAAGTCCCAGGTGCTGCCACACGGTTGCTCTACCAGCTCTATGTCCTGCTGGAGAAGAAGAGGAGAGCGGGTCTGACGGGCGCCATCATGGAGACCATGCAGCCTGCCGCCACAGCACGCCTGCATCGCATGGAGAGGGAGGTCTACAATGAGGTGGGGAAGCCTTCCCCCGGTCCCCTCCATTTTACTTACACAGGGGTGCTATTTTCCCTTTATTCGCTCGACAGTAACCAATTCATGCAGCCCATGATTTCAGCTTTGCTAGCCGGTCTTTTCTCTAGAGGCCATTTAGCTGAGTTCTCCGTATGACCTCGGTAGCGCCTCAGGACTGTGGTCAAGCGCGAGGCGGACGAACAGCTTCAGAAGATCTCCCAGAGGTATGAGTTCCGAGGGCATGAGATGTTCCGGAGGTCCACCAGGGTGCAGCGTGAAAAGCAGCAAGAGATGCAGAAGGTTGACAGGGATATGCACCTTAAGGAGATCGACGAGGTATTGTCACAGCCTGATGCTGTCCTGTCAAACTTATAAATAAAGCAAAGTAACATGTTGTCTTTCAGAAATGCTTTGTTCATTTGTGGTGGAACTAACTTGTACCGTCCAGTACCATCCTGGGCTTCCCCTCGAGCCTGGTTCCATCTGAGGTGTTTTCCAGTCTCTGGTGGAGATTCCTCAGGCTTACTCTCTGGGGACCTCAGGCTTAATGACAATGTTCCTTGTTAAAAGCAGTATATAAATAAAATTAAAATTGTACATAAGCAGTTCTTCACCTCTCAGTCTTGAGTTTGGTTTGGTATCTACTGCAACCCCTTTGGGACCCCGTGGTCTGTCTGGCCCTTGTCACCCTTCTGGTGCAGTTAGGTCTTTCTCTGGCTGTTTCAGCGCCGGCTGACTCGCAGGAAGCGGCATGAGCTCATGGTCCAGCTCCAGAACACGGCTGCCCAGACCCCTACGGCCCCGACCAAGCAGTCCCTGAGACCCCCGGAGCGTCAATGGCGCCAGAACCGAAAGCAGAAAGAGGCCCAGGTGAGCTGTGGCTTGGAACACTATCAGGGCTCAGTGGTGCTTGTGTCCTAGCCCTTGTGACATCACTGCATGTGTTTAAAAGTAAAATTCTGGAAATATGATTAGATAAATAAAAGGCTCTAAATTGCAAGAAAAAATGTGAATTAAATTTTCATAAATATGTTTATTACAGCTTGTACTAGGTATACCTGCAGACAACCTTCTGCACTACACTAACGGATCATGTGGCTGCTGCTGAATACATCCAGCACACAGACTGGGTCAAGAGGTCTAGGTTGTTCTTCAGCTGATCATCAGAATAAATGAGGCTCAGCATCTGTGCAAGCGAAATGGCATGTTAATGAGAGAGTGGTCAGAATGGCGAGACTTGTCAAAGCTAAGGGGAGAGCCATGAATGGAAAAATATATAAGAGGTCAGCACAGCAGTGGTATGGAGAATTTTTCTCTGAAAGGATGTCTACCCTGTTCCTGGAGGAAATTGTGGGTCCTAATGGAACTTGTTAGGCGTAGCTAATAACGTGGCAGCTGTGTGGAAATGAATGTCTTGCCCATTGAAGTACTTGGGCTAAGCAGACTGGTAAAACGAAGTCAGACTTTGGTTGTTCTGTCACTGTAGGATGTTCAAAGGGAGATTGCCCGATTTGAGAGGAACTTGAAAAAACAACTTCCTGTAGAGAGCCTCTCTCCAAGGTGGGTCATCTGTGATCAAATATAAGGTGATGCATGAAAATATGAATCCCTCGTTTAGGCGTAAATGCAGAGGTCAGTCTATGGTAAGATGAATGATATCAATGTGGAGACCATCAACCACAGCGATTCAACCTGGAAGTGGACGATCTTGTAAAATGCTACCAAGAGCAGTAAGAAAAATGATACAGTGAAAAATAAAGTAAAGGTCATATGGCATTGTACATCCCTGAAGCAGACGAGTGTGACCAAAGGGCAACCAAGAAGGAGAACCAAGCCAGAGAGATTTTTAGAATTCTGTTTCTTATTCGGATGAGTCTGATGCCTTTTTAAACCTTTTTGTTCATGAACCATATTAACCATAAGATCAAGGATAGTGATAGGAGTGCCAAAATGTAGGAACGTTTTTCTGCTAAACCCAAATAACACCTTAAGGGAATCCTGAGGGATTCTAGAGAATCCCTGAAAATATTATCTGTGTTGCCAGTTCAGACAAATGTAATGATTGTATACCCTGAGTATATACCTAGCTGGTACTGCGTAAGGCACAAAACATACAGACCTACTTCTCCTACAGTGGGCTATTCAAAGTAACCATTAAATATGTTTAAAATGTATCCATCTTTGACTGAACCCCTTAAGAATGGGACCTATTTGGGGGGATGACTGTCACGTCAATTCCAAAAGCTGTTAAAGCTGCTGGATTGATTTTGGCATCCCATGTGGTCACTGGATCCATGTGCTCACTGGATCCCATGTGCTCACTGGATCCATGTGCTCACTGGATCCCATGCGCTCACTGGATCCCGTGTGCTCACTGGATCCCATGTGCTTTCTGCCCATTGCATGCCATACGGCTTACCCAGCGAGGGCCTATGGCCCGAGGAGGTGGCCCTAACCAGCGGCGAGTATGTCCTGAAGATCCGCCAGCGGCTGGAGCGGGACGCGGCGGCCCGGGAGCAGCGAGAGAAGCGGCGGAGGCAGGCGCTCGTGAGGCAGCTGCAGGCCCATGAAGAACAGCAGGTGGCCGAGGGCTTTCCACAGAGCATCAGAGCATAGTGCTAAAGTCCTGTAGCCATCCACCCTTTTTATTCACTTTAACAGCAACCTTATTTTTCTTTGCATAACTCTATAAGCTCTTATTGACAGTTATGAATAACGTAGACCAGCAGACCCAACCTGGATATAGAACCTAAACCCTTCTGATGACAGGTCTAGTCCTTATGCACCATTCTTCCTATTGAGACACGCTAATCCTTCCCGCGTTATGGCTCTGCCATCCCATCTAGCCCCATTTCGTAACTGGAAGGGCTTTGCAAACCCTAACTGCGCAGCTCCTGCAGGAGGCGATCCGTGACGAGCAGCTGGTGGCCCGTCTGACCCGGCAGACCAAGCAGGAGAGGCGCGTCGTCGTGCAGCTCATGCAGATCCATCAGCAGAAGGAGGTCCTGCGGCAGAACCGGATTTTCCGGGAGAAGCAGTACCAGGAGCAGCGCCTGCGGGACTTTCAGGAAGCTCTTGACCGAGAGGCGGTGAGGTCAAATGCTGGGGTCAAAGGTCACTGCAGGGGAAATTTGGAGGAATACAGCACTAATGGACAGTTTTGGATGGCCGTGGTTGCAGTTGTTTTGTAAGAGCATACAGTGTGGAGCGTAGTACGGTAAGTTCTCCTCCGAAGGCTTCATCGCTGCCTTTGACCTCTCCATCTCCCACTGAAACGTTTGCAGGCCCTGGCCCAGCAGGCCCGTTTGGAGCACACAGACCAGCTGCGCAAGGAGAAGGAGATGCACGACTGCATGGCAGCCGAGCAGGCCAAGGCACGGCGCAAGAAGCACTTTGATGCCTGCCAAGACATCCTTGGACAGATGGTGGACCTGGCCACCCGGGTCGGGGAGTTCCGCTTGCTCACTGGAAAGTGGGTATTATCTATCTGTCTATCTGTCTGTCTGTCGGTCGATCAGTCATTATCTTTAAGTAGGTGTTTTTTGATTTGCTTTATCAAATATAAAGTCGGGCGGTATGGTGATGCAGTGGTTAGCACTGTTGTCTCACACCTCTGGAACCAGGGTTTGAATCTTTGCCATGGCTTCATGTGTGTGGAGTTTGCATGTTCTCCCTGTGTTATCGTGGGATTTTCCTCTGGGTGCTCTGGTTTCCCCCCACAGTCCAAAAACACACTGAGGTTAACTGAATTTACCAAAATGCCCATAGGTGTGCCTCTCTGAGTGAATGGTATGCGAGTGTGCCCTGTGATGGGTTGGCGCCCCATCTTGGGTTGTTCCCGGCCTTGCGCCCGTAGCCTCGGGGATAGGCTCCAGACCCCCCACGACCCTGAATAGGATAAGCGGTTTCAGAAGATGGATGGAAATATATAGTCAACTTTTTTTTTTTTCATTTCTGACTGTCAAGCATGTAATAATGTATCAGATTTAACCTGATTGCTGGTGCTGCTGCTGTTGCAGCCGGATCCCAACCAAGCTGATGCGGGAGTGGAAGGAGCTGTTTTACCATGGTATGCCATTGTATGAGGGCGGTGCCGTTGAGAACCCTGCCTCAGAGCCCACCCAGGAGCAGGCCAGGGAGACGGAACAGCTGGAGATTCTCAACAACCAGGACTACGATGAGTATACAGTAGGCGTTTGTATAATTCTTGCCAAAAATACTATTTACAGAGATGGGGAGACAGAGCTGTGACCAAACATCTGCTACTGCAGAGTTTCTGTATCCATCTTGCACGCAAAACATAAGGGTGCTTTTGTCCTCTGACCAGAAGTGCCAGTTTTAAGTTCACATAGGCAGTTTGATGAGTGGACTCTCTCGAATGATATTAATCAGTTTGCTTTTTGTGCAATAAATCAATGTAGTGCGTTACTTACTGAGAGCAGATATTCACTGGTGTGTTTCTCATTTTCAGTCTATGATGGGTGAGTGGGTGTGGCCAGGGGAAGGTGGTGGCAAAGAACCTCCACCCAACAACTGCATCCTGGCCCATGTGGTAACCCGTCTGCAGGCCATCGTAGAGTCCCCTAAGTCGGCCACCGCTCCATCCTTTGTCCTGGGCTTCACCCTTAAGGCCTGTGTCCTGGGAAAGCCCTTTGCAGGAAAGACCACCAGTCTTGCTCGGATCAACCGAAGTATGTCCAGCTGGCTCCCTCAGATCTTCTGGCCTTTCTCTGTGTCTTTTCCCTGTTATGTGTGTGCAGTGCATGTATCGTTTTCTCTTCCTCTTCCTAGCCCACGGCATCCACGTGATGTCAGTGAGCGTTCTGGTCCAGGAGGCCCTGGAAGCCTTTCGGACAGGAGAGGTAGCGTTGGGTACAGTTCTGGAGGAGGTTGAGGTTAGTATGTTGAGCCGGGAGCCTTGTGCAGGACCATCTCTGTGGGATGCACAATCACCCAGACACAATATCTCTTCTCAATATCAGCCTCCAGAGAACAGAGTCTCCTCCAGTGAAGACTGTGAGGAGGTGGAGAATGAACATGGGAAGGAGCAGGACATGTCTGGGTCTATCGAGTCAGGTGCTGTGCATGTGACTCCATACTAACATGCTACTTCCTGCGTTTAATGGCACTGCTGGGCATAGACTGTTTCCACACTGCTACATTTTCATTTAAAAACTGTTTTCAAATGAAAACAATTTCCATCCACACAGGCATTTTCACATTGTTTATGAAAGTGTTTCCATCCACAGTGAAACGACACTGACTGTTAGTTTCTTTTTAAACAAATATCCAGCAGTCACACTGTGTAACATGCAATTTAGGTGCACATGGGTCAGCAACAGCGACTGAAAGGAGCTCCAAGGGAGAAAGGAGAAGACTTTCTGGGGCGTAGACACTAGTGATCGTGGAAATGGAATGATCGATCTGTTCGTGCCCTGTCGGGCAGAATTTATCATCACTGGGCTGGCACCAGACATTGTACTAGGATCGGAATCTGTGATACCAACCATGGTATTAGATCGATTCTGATCGAAAGAAAATCTGTGGTATCACCCTTTTCTACACTTTGCTTCTGTAATAGGGTGACTACTCAGACAATGAGAAGTTTTATCTAGCAAATCAGAGAAGGCTACATGATGAGTAGGGACCAATCAGGGAGCTTTTAGTGTGTGCCTTTTCACACATTCACACTGCAACACTAAAGCGTACAGTATGTAGCTCTGAACAGTGTGTTCAAATGTCTCCATTAATTGGGGTTGAAAACTCAAGGGTAGCATGGATGAAAGGCAAAAACTGACACTAATGTCTCAGGGTTTTTAAACAAAAACGTAGCAGTGTGGACTTAATTCAAGAGCATGAGTTACTAATTCGAGAGCATGTATTATTCATAGATATGATTATGTTTTGTAAATCTCAAATGATGACTGCTGGTGCTCTACTATACATCCAGACACAAATAGCACCATCATAGTTGTTTCCAGGTCAGATATTTTTTTTCCCCCCAACCCAGTCGGATAAGCGGGTTTGAAAATGGATGGATGGATGGATATTTTCTCTTCATCGTTAAAACATCATATAAATAAATAGGAATACATCAGTGAATGGACCTTTGAAAATATAGCTGAAAGGCGCATTCCATGTGGCATCTCTCTCCCAGGCCTTCATTCCCATCATTTTCAGCAGCACACGATCCAGAAAAAGGAGCCCAAGTCTAAGGTACCCCAGTCACACTTAATTTGATTCCTTTCTCTTTCCTATCTATATTCACAAGTTATATACACAAGTTTGCTGAAATACACAGCTTGCTCATATACGCAGATGACAGAGACAGGCACAGCATAACATGCACATTAAACAGAACATACAAGCATAGATGGTTGAAGATCATGCAGCTTTTCATGCAAACAGGGAACACATACATACTAATCATGACACTGCCTCCTTCAGCTCTCAGTAAGGGCCCAACAGGGAGCAGCAGCAGAGAAGATCCTCAGGAAGGGAAAGGCCATCCCTGATGAGCTCTTGGTGGAGATCATCGTGGAAGCCATCAGGTCAGACTTGTGGACATTTTGTTTATTGCTGTTTTGGGGCAGTGTGTGGATCTGTGGTTTAGGACCCATGACTGGAAGGCCGCATATCTCTTGGCCGGCAGCATAATGCTGCCATTGGACCCTTGACCAAGGCCCTTCACCCCGATTGGTTTAAGGATGCGGAACACTGGCCAGTCCTGTGCCGTGACCCCCACCCTTGCTCTCGCCTACAGTAGGTGACATGGCCAAGAACATCATTTCCCCATAGGAAGGAATAAAATTACTTTTCTATTTTAAACAGGCCCAGTTATGCATAGTCCAAACATTTCTGCGGCACATCTGCAGACGTGCTTCAGGACAGCTTACTTTCTTTTAATGCCTTTATGCGATTTGTTAATCTAAAGCTATTTGCAAGATGTATTAATTTATACAGCAGGAATTTTTTTTATCAGTGTTGTGTTACTTTTACCTACTGGTCATTTGTTTTCCTGAGTATAAGCAAGTGAGAGTCATGAGGAAGGAGAACGTCTCACACTTGAAGGCGTCCCACACAAGCTCCTTCTGGCCTTCCACAGACGGGTTCCTTCCGAGTTGGGCTGGATCCTGGATGGGTTCCCTGTAGACTTGAAACAGGCCAAGCTTCTTGAGAAGGCTCTGTGTGGGTTCAACCCAGATGATGACAGCAAGAAGCAAAGGAACAGGGAGTCCAACCTTGCTGTGGACCCGAACGCCCTAAAGGAGCCCCTGCCCCCCCCACCAGTGCTGGATGTGGTTTTGTTGCTGGATGTGGCTGATGATCTGGTCCTTGAACGTGCTGCAAAGCAAGCATGTAAGTAAAGTTGTTATGCATCGTTTTGTAGCAAAACAGACATATCTATCAATGGGTGGAATCTTTTATAAGATGTTCTCAAAAGTTATAGCACAATCTGAAACCCCAAACTTTATAGACTTAACCCTAACATGCTCCTACAACAATTATGTTACTGTGCGAAGTCACTTGACATGTGCCCTTGTTGTCAATTTGACCCCAGGGTAGGTATGAGAATAAAAGATCTTTCTGGGGCAAACCTGTGAATGCAGAAAGTGAAAGATGCAGATGAACAGTATACATTAGTACATGAGTCATCTGCACTTCTTAGAATTTAGGCTCCAAACAATTGAAGACATTATACATGGGACATGGCAGTCATGTTTAATTATTCATTTCAGTTTTGGGATTAATGATTAATTTACAACAGGTGTGCACTTGACAAATGGTAGCAGCAGTGTCACTGAGTTTTCCCTGCAGTCGAGCAGGGTGGTAGCGGGCCAGCTGAGGAAGAGTCTGGGACGGAGGCAGCTCCAGCGGCAGAGGAGGAAGCCTCAGCAAAACCACAGCACGGTGAAAAAGCACCAGCCCTTAAACCAAAGGGCCTGGGTATGAGCCAGGTCCAGCGCAGGTTAGCACGCGGGAAGACCTTAGGTTAGGTTGTGCTTGCGAAGGTCACACCTCGTGTTTTAAAGATGACATCCATAGTAATCTGCGCTCTGCCCCTGTTATGTGCCTTTGTGGGTTCACCACACCCAGACTCACTGCTTTCCATGGCAACTGGCCCAAACTGGAAAAATGGTACTCAAGACGACAGGGTATCCTGGTGAGGGTAAATGCTGAGGAAGAGCCAGACGTGGTCTTCAAGAAGGTGGAGTCCATCCTCTATAAGACCATGCTGCGGCAAGCCGATGGGGGTACGAGTAGGATATTCCATGTTATTTTATTTGTTTGTAGTTTTATTTGTTATTTTTTATTGTCTGCCTGCAATATTCTTACAGTTATTTGCTTATACATGATTTTGTACGGCGACCTTAAGTGACTTGATTGGTGCCTGTAAATAAAATTTAATTGGTTGAAGGGAAAGAGCTGACCGGTGTGGATCAGGATCAGGTAGGCCATCCTGAATAGGTGTGGATCAGGATCAGGTAGGCCATCCTGAATAGGTGTGGATCAGGATCAGGTAGGCCATCCTAAATAGGTGTGGATCAGGATCAGGTAGGCCATCCTGGATAGGTGTGGATCAGGATCAGGTAGGCCATCCTGGATAGGTGTGGATCAGGATCAGGTAGGCCATCCTAAATAGGTGTGGATCAGGATCAGGTAGGCCATCCTAAATAGGTGTGGATCAGGATCAGGTAGGCCATCATGGCTCCCACAGTATTGTGGAAGTTTGCTGTGCCTTATACATGAGTTTCTTCCCTGCATACAACGTCATGTTCAGAAAATCCTAGTGGCATATTCTGTAATTGTACATGTAATTGTATGTGGATCCTGTTTTGTGATTCTCAGAATGTGGTCTGCATCACCCTGACCCTAAATGAATGTACAGTTACTGGAAAAGAAGGGATAGATAGGGATTAACACATCACATTATAACACATACTATTTAGGAACTATTACTTGTGCTGTCAGTCCTATGCAATTATAAAAAAAAAATGGTGTAGAACAGAAAATGGTTGTAATATTTTCAGTGTGTGGTTTTCGTCATGTGACATGCAGCAGGGGCGTCTGCCCCTGAGGATCCTCATGACAGGAGCACCGGCACCACTGAGCTTCCCGCTAACCCGCCTGCGGATGTGGCTTATGTGGATGAGCCGCTGCCTAAGGTACTGGCTCCACCTTTCCTGGGGCATACCGGGAAAATATGCCAACACTTACTGCACCCATGATACTGCTCCCTTTTTCCATGCAGGGAGGAAGGCTTGTATTTCTGATGTCTGTGTCTTCAGTGTGAGAGTGACTATGTCGCTGGTGACACATAGCAATGCATCCTCATGTATTTCTGTGGTGATCCTTCACTAGGAAATCCCAGAATACCTTGCTCCCCACTGGCAGAATGTGTGTGCTTCATACGTGACCAACATCAAGACCGTGATGCAGAACGTGCGTGCCCAACGCAGCCTGATCATCCAACACCTGTTCAACATCAGGTAAGAGATGTGTGACCATCATGGGCCTTTAAAGAATTTACCTCCATTTCTGGTTGGCCTGTTGAGAGATCTTAATCTCCTGTCTTTTTGGGTGAGCTCACAGAGGTAGATGGCCTTCACTAACACCACTCATCCAGTAAGACATACATCTGTACACAGCCCCTTAGTTGTCATAGTAGAGAAAAATATTATCCAGTAGTAATCTGTGCTCTCAAATGAATAATTTGTCCGCTCAAGTTAGTAATTTGTGCTCTCGAGTTAGTCATTTGTGTTCTTGAATGAATAATACATGCTCTCGAATTGGTAATTCATGCTCTTGAATTAATTTGTGCTCTCGAGTTGGAATTTGTGTGCTCGAGTTAGTGATTTGTGCTTTCAAATTAATCAGTTGAGCACGCATGGTAGTATATTGTGATCTGAATTTATTAATTGCGGAGCCTTGCTCACCTTATGTTAAGACATTTCAAACTTCCCAACAGCTTGTGGTAACTCGAGTGCTCAAATAACTATGGGATAATATTTTTCTCTATCTGTTACGACGTGGAAGCAAAGGAGGCAGGAGCAGATGTGACGACAAATAAAAAGGGTGTTTATTTAGGGAATGGAACAGGGCAAACCTAAGCGGATCTCACGGGGTCAAACAAAAGCGAATGCTAGTAAGGAAGCACTTGAGCACACGCAAGGGCGGCGTTAATGACCGGATTGGGGAGCGCAGGACTGAAGGACGCTCTATACAGGGCACATGAGGGAGCAGAGAAGCACCTGGGGTGGTCCACACAAGGGCTGTAACAAGAGGTAAGACTAAACAAGCAACTAGGGGGCAGGAATGTGGTGTGTGACACTATCATGACACCTAAGGGGCTCTACACCTCTGTACCATGGTTGTCGTTCTGGGTGCTTTATCGTACTGGACTTGAAAAGGGCACGGTTGGGGGTTGTGACAGGGTGCTGTTATTTGGGGTGGGGGATTTTGCTGTGCGATCTCATTGACTGCCTCAGCGTGGTTATTGTACTGGGTGAGTGAATCGTGAGCACGATGGCCATAGACACTGAACAGCATCTCTAAAATGTCCGCCAATGCCACTCTTGTCCGCGCCACGGTCCCAGAGAGGAGTTCAAACAGTACCTGAAGAGGCCAGATCTGAAGCAGGAGTTTGTGGTCCAGTGGCAGCAGGAGTACAACAACATCCCACCGGACATGAGACCTGATGGGGAAACCAAAGCGGAGATTCACCTCCGCCTGGATGTGAGAGAACCGTGATTCATACAGTCATTAACGGTACAGACACAGAGCTACATGCATGAAGTGATGAATATGTAAGCAACATATTTATCCAAATATATTTTATTTTTTAGTAGAACTGACATTCAGATGAGTATTTGCTCAAGCACTTTAGGGTTCAGTTTCATATTCGCAGTGTTCTAAAGGCTGCTGGGATTTGATCCTGTGGCTGTTTGGGTAACAGTTTCTTTATCGTTATTCGCCTTACCGCCTTTATTGGTGGGTTATTTCGTTTATTTTATGCCTGTGACCCCCCCCCCCGTAGGAGCTTAGGGAGCGACTTTGGGACATCTGCGACCAGCGCAGGGAGGAGGCCCGGCGAGAACAGGCAGCCATTGAGGGGGACGGCTGGATTGATGACCACACGGCTATGCTCATCAACCACTACGCCGCCCTCATGCAGGTATGCCCAACCTGGGGGGGTCAGACTCCTCCTACAGCACCGTGAGAGGCTGCCATTTTATTGCAGATATCACCGCTGAAGGTGGGAAGCCCATTTATTCAGTGCCCAGGCATTAGTGTACAAATTTCATGATAGAATCAAAAGCGTTTTGGTTAATTGTTCATGATTTAGGTTCTTCTTCCTTGCAAACATGCAGAAAATCGCTTTCTTCATAATTCTGTATCATGTCCGCAGGTATCTAGGCTGCTGCCCTGTACATTTTCCATCACTCACTTGCTGTCGTCGTGCCGCCCCTGTTATATGGATACAGCTGCCTCCCATATTTTCCAGTCGTCTGTCAAAGTTCTCGCTCACATGTGATTGTACCTGTTTACACGGCTTCACATAGCTGGGGGGTGGCGGTGGCTCAGTGTGCCCTCTTTAGCTGCACTACCTCAGCCACTTCCCCGTGAATTTCCTTGCAGGTGGAGCTGGACCGGTTCCAGGACACCATCTTACTGCTGAGGGACTATTATAGCGGGATGTTGGGTCAGATCCTCCTGGAGACCATGGTGCAGTTTTCACACGTCCCCATGCTGGATGTCACTGAGGACAAAGGAGATGTCCACACTGAGAAGTAAGGGAAGAGCCAGTGTCACCACGCAGCTGGTATTAGCCAGTGACATCAGTGCCGATAGCAGAACTGCGAAAAACTCAGCAGCAACAGAGTAGCAGGAGCCAGTAACATCATGGGGAATAACAGCTTGCTAATTGCTAATTGATATTTAAATGTGTAGCTCAGTTTATCTTTCCTCTTTTCCCTACCCACCCACCCACTCCCGGCCCCCCCTCGCTGGCGCTGCCCCATCTGGACAAAGGGATGGAGAGGAAAAGAGGACACAAATGTGAGAAACTGCCCTTCTTTCAGAGCAACTACCGAGCATCCACGTTTCCGCCCTGCTGTCCACTGTCCATGCAGGACATGTTAGTGTCTGACTCCCTTCCAGAATCCCCCTGATCTCGTGGAGGCCTTCGTCAACAGAGGCAGACGCAAAGCAGAAGGGCTCGATGGACGGACACCCCAGCGAGAAGCTCTTGGACTCCATTTGGCAGGCCGCGCTGACAGCTGTCAACGGCCTGGTAATATGGCTGTGGGACTCTACACTTTATGTGTCAGAATTGGCCCAAACGGCCTCGTGTGCATTGCGTGTCACGTCTGTCTTCCACTTCCGCAGGCGGCCATAGAAGTTCAGCACAGGAAGGCTGCGGAGAATGAGGAGGCCCAGCAGCGGATGGAGCAGGAGCACCAGCAGAAGGAATGCCAGGCCTCCGTCACCTCCCACAACATAAAGGAGAAAAAGAAAGGCAGCAGGAAGAAAGGTCTGTGTGCTGGTGTCTGCTGATGCCTGGAGTCACCTTGCTAATGGACAGCTGCTGGTGTGCTGGGTCTCACTTCTTGGCTAAGTAAATAAATGGATTGCCTGGATCTGCACCTCCCCTGTGTAAATCGGGCTCTCATTAAATGCTACCATGCCATCCCACATGACCCTGGCCTGCTATGTTTCAATAAAGTTATTTCTACTGCAACAATCCACAGTTCAGTTTGTCACTGAAGGTGTAGTGTCTCCAGTGAAATAGTGTCTCTCTGCCCGTCCCAGATGCTCAGTCTCCAGTGCAAGAGCCCAGTCCCTGCCCCCCCATGGAGGAAGATGAAGAGGAGATGCGCAGGAGGGCAGTGAGGGCCCAGATCCGCCAGGAGCACGCCGTGGCGGTTGATGTTGAGGGTAGCTGAGAGCCGTCGGTGTCCCTTCGCCAATGCAGCACTGCTGCCG
Organism: Hippopotamyrus pictus; assembly: GCA_026781145.1. Lineage (NCBI taxonomy): Eukaryota > Metazoa > Chordata > Actinopteri > Osteoglossiformes > Mormyridae > Hippopotamyrus > Hippopotamyrus pictus. The sequence goes on from JAODLC010000044.1 coordinate 5,370,702, forward strand.
CTGGGATTATGCCTGGAACCAGGAGAAGTGACAGTGCAGCTTCTGCACGTGGCCACACGGAGTGCCCAGGCCCGTCTGTAACGTTCGGATGTTAAAGCTGCTTCTCTGAAATCATGTGAGCTCTGGCCGAGGGTCGACAATACCTCATGTTTCAGACTGCAGGGTGAGAGCACGCCTCGAGCTGGTACAGGCCCGGGCCCTGTCCGTGGTGCGAGACCTCCAGCTGCAGGCCCAGCAGACCTACCAGGCCATGCGGGACGAGCTGAGCGCCCGCTTCCTGGCGGAGATGACCAGGTGAGCAGGGCAACGTGAACTGAATGTAATTCTTATACTCAGTGACTAGCATGACCGTTATGTTAAAATAAAATGAGCACAAACAGAATTAAACTAGCGAGAAACCTGCCTTCGTGCAAGGCGACTTTTTCACTGCGTCGATACTGTCTGCGCAGTGACACTTACAGGCTACACAGGGTGTTTCCTGAAGCATTTCAGTGTGCTCTCATTAAGGGTGAGCCGTCACATTAACTGATATGTAGGTCAGGTCTCCTTGGGGGCAGTGAAGGGTTTCGATTAACTAAATTAGTGCCTGATCTCAGGTCACAAACAGAAATATATGGTAACAGTGGAAAGAAAAGAAGGACCCTTTCACTGTGAATCAGTGGGTTTTTGAGGGTTGCCAGATGATGCATGTAACTTTTTAAGTGCAAGTATACAAAGTTTGTGATTATTATTTTTTTCATTTAATTATTCTTTGCTATTGCTTTTTAACTTGGTATGGTTTCCACTCATACTGCTCCCAGTATCGATAAGCTGGTGGATCTGGTAGGCCGACACATCGAGTCTGGCTCTCAGATTAAGTACCAGCTGGTCCTGGAGGGCCCCGACTTCTTCATGGACAGGGAGAAGCGTGTGGTGGACCCCCCAGCGCCCCCTCCACGCCCACCCCCATGGGAGCTGCCACAGGACAGCACTCTCACCATCCTCCAGTTGAGGGAGCTGCACACTCAGTTTTATAAGGTTGCCCCAACAGGTAGGACCATTGGGAAATGTAAGTGGGGACAAAATGAAATGCAATGTCGCTGTGGCTATGAGTTTGGCAGGTCATCGATAAAATGTCAGTTACCTGGTTTGGGTCGATGATTAACCAAACATCCCGTGATGTATTAGCATACTTTTCTGGATTTGTAATATTTTGCCCGTGTGTGGATTTGTAACTGTTGTGCTGACTAAAATCTTTAGGACTACCTACCCTATGCCAAAGTAACATCTGTGAGTCTCTGTGCCTGAACATTGTTGGCTTAGAAAGGAATCACTGCCTACTGTAGCCCTAAGAGAATCATTACCATAACAAATGTGAAGAACTTTTCTGCTGTGAGTGATGGATCATGGGAATCTCACCCACAGTAGCTTTCAAAATTCCATTTTTTACCTCATTGACTTAAAATTCCTGCCTCCTACTGTATTCCACAACTGCCAACAGCTTTTTTTTCCCAACCTGGTCCTCAGGGACCCATAGATAGGTCAGGTTTTTGGTCCCTTAACAGAAGCTGGGAGGGAGTAAGAACATGGACTGTCTGGCAGGGAGCTCAGAGGGAGCAAAAACGTGGCTGGAGTGTGGGTCCCCGAGGACTAGACTGGGAAACACCGGCCTGCAGTATTGATGTGTACACTGAACAGCAAAGTTCCCCATGTCCTCAGGTCAGCTGTGTGCTGTGGAGTTCTCAGAGGTCCTTCGATGGCTTGTCTCACTGCACATGGGCAGTGATGCCTTGCCCAAGCTCTGGAAGCGCCTGTCAGAAGCTCAGGTAGAGCACCGTTCAGTAGGGCGTCTCCTCCTGAATAGCTCTATATATGTCTTCGCACCTGTGACATGTACTGTACCGAGCAAGTTAAATGTCTGTATGTACACGTGTCACGAACCATTTATTTAAAAAGAAAAGACATGTGACCCGTGAGGAATCATGAGTGATTTCATTCGGTTGGGCCACTGAGTCAACTACGTAAATGTGTGTAAATTTACAATCTTAAATCGAGTCCAGGTCTTGGGTGAGAATTACCAAACCTCAGTGGTTAGCGTTGAGCTCATCTTCAGATCCAGAACCTGGTATCGACGTTGAACCAGGACTCGGAGCTGCTGGACTGGCGCAGGTTCCTGTTGATCGCAGCCATGCCCTGGCCCTTCCCTACCCAGGCCCAGCTGCTGGAGGTTCTTGCCCGGTTCCGGGCAGCTGACCCCCAGGGCACAGGCTTCATCACGGAGGAGTCATACCTGCAGGTTCACCTCCTTCCCCACTACATGCTCTTTCATTGGTTTTGTGATTATGATGAGATTTGAGGGATTACCTCAATGCTCTAGTCACAGCAATGAATATAGCTGGTTCCTGGTCTGGGCAGGAGATACAACTGGCTTTAGACAATGAAGATCGGCTATGCTAGAATGAGAGAATTGGTGTGAGCAAAAGAGCCGCTTTACTCAAAATGTCTTGCAATGACTGAAAAAGAAAATGAGTGTTTGGTCCCGTCGGTAGACAGAACTGTGGTTCCCCAGTGAGAGGAAGTTGCCGCCCCCAGATGACCCCTCTGAGCCCCTCCCATACGATCGCTTGGCTAACCTGAAGAAGGTGAGCACCGCTAACTGTGTAGAACGTGCAAATCAGCAGGTGGTCAAGGTGCCAGGCTTTCTCTCCTAGGAGCCAGAGTGCCTGCTTACACTGACCCTCACACACACAGAATGTCACGCTTCGTCCCGTGCAGTTTTTCTTCACTTTGTTTGCGGACCACGCCCTCTGGCCTCCCCGCCTCGACTACGAGACCGTTCTGCTGTACTTCGCCATGCACCCCGATTGTGGGCAAGGCTGGGTCCGAGCCCTCGGCGTGGTCACGGGACAGCTGCTGAGGCGCCGCCCCGGCAGGGCCCCGCTGCTGAAGGTGACACCGCGTCTCACCCTCGCAAAAAAAAAAAAAAAAAAAAAAAAGAAAGGGAGAACCCAACATGGGCTGAGAACGGTAGCTGACTCACACATTCAGATTAATTTATTTAGCACAAGCTTCCAAAGCTACATACAAATCAGAGCAGGGTCAGTCAACAGCCATGCTTACGGGTCTGTCTCTAGGGACCGTCAGCCAACAGCCATGCTTACGGGTCTGTCTCTAGGGACCG